>JAHKKF010520991.1:0-18428 GCA_019740295.1 Labeo calbasu | reverse complement strand
TGTGTGTGTGTGTGTGTGTGTGTGTGTGTGTGTGTGTGTGTGTGTGTGTTTTGCCTGTTTAAGTAGTCCTTATTTATTGTGTTCATGTGTGCATTGTTTCCAGTATAATGAGTAAGAGGTGTCAGACGCTGCTGCTGCAGATCTACCTGCACTTCCCAGAGGTCATCCAACACATCCGCCTACCAGAGGCCACCCTGAGTGGAGAGGGGGCAGCAGATGGCAGCACCTGCAAGGTAACCACTACAGTTTATGACACGTCAGGCTATGAGCTTCCTGTTAACAGCACCTGAAAGATTAATACTCTGGTTTATTGTCTGTGTGTATATGTGCACGTTCAGCTGGATGTTCTCGTGCATCGTCTCATCACTCTGCTGGGCGACACAGGAGACACCAAATCAGCTGAGAACCGCGCGTCTGATGCCAGTCTGGCCTGCAGGAAACTGGCCGTATCACATCCTGTGCTTCTACTAAGGTTAACATCACAAGCATTTTCCATTCAGTTTAAAGTATGTGTATGCACATTAGAAATGAATTGCTGAAAACAAGTTACAAAGACTGTGAACTATGTAGTACTGAATTGTGGAGTTAGACCGTTGGACAGTTTTTCACCGTTTTTGTGTTCAGGATTTTTTGGGCGGGCCTGAAATCATGTCATTGTCACTGAAATCACTGATGACACACTGCAGCCGCTGAGCTTGGGCCCTCCTCTAACACGATAATAACTAGAGTACATTAGCAGCAGTGGTTCTCAAATTTGTCTGGGTGATCAATAACACATGTTTCTGTAATCCAGGGTTTTCCAAAATGAGGTTGACAAACACCTGGGGGTATATGAGGGAACCCCAGGTGCTTTGTGAGTTAATAAAAAGCTAATAATTAAAATATGGATAATAATTAAAATAAGGTTGGAGCTAAACTTGGCAGGAAAATGGATCTTGCAGGCCAGAGTTGAAAACCCCTGGAATAGACATTACAAAAAATTAGCTTTATAAATAAATATCTTGGCTTAAAATAGAATTTATTACACTAAACATTTAAGGCTGCAGTGTTGCCATAACATTGTTTTCAAAGCTGCATCTGAAATCTCATGACAGGTTTGGGCTGAAGTAGGGTGCATTAAATACGTTAAGAATTATAATAAATGTGCATTAAATAATTATAATAATACTTTTTTTCCAGATTATTTTTTTCCAGAATTAAGTAATAATGTAATGATCAATAAAAAAAAAAATTAGGGCTGTCAGTTTAACACGTTAATAACGTGATTAAAATATTTTAACACAGTTAATGCACTGGCCCCTCCCCCAGACCTGTACATCTTATATTTCATATAGCTGACTGTTGACAAATATGATGCAGAGAAACAACTCAAAATGCAGTTATGCCCTGAATTTTTTCCAAGCAACACAGCGGTGTTTAGTTTCTGAATGAGTCAGCGTTTTAAACAAATCATGTCAATCAATGATTCAAAGACCCATTTATAAAGAGAGCCATTTACTTCATTCCTGAATGAATCAGCCATTTGAATGAATCGAATCGAATAAGTGAATGACTCATAAAGACATTTACCGCCACCTGCTGGCAGATTTAGTTTCTTATTTAGAGCATCATTTCATTAAAAAATAATAATAATATTAATTAAAAATTACATTAATTAAAAAAAACAAAATTTTTTAAAACCCTGCCTCAGCAGTGTTTTTTAACACCTCTGATTTGAAAAGGTTTTTTTTTTTTTTAAAAAAAAGGGGTGTAGTCTACTGGGATAAAGTGTGTGGGTAATATGTGGAAAGAAGGAAGGGTTTGCATAAAAAGGGGAGTGTCATCAAGCGCATAAAGACAGCTAGTTAACACACCGGTAATGCAGTTGCAAATAGAGCCCTGCATTTCAGCCCGACTTTTTTACTTTTTGCTACACGTGTTTTAGGCTTCTCCTTATTTTTATATTTTAGACATCCATCAATTATGGTTATAAAAAAATTGCAGCGCTGGTGGGAACAGCATGAGGCCAAGCTACCGAGACTGTCAAGAGCAGCTTGGACGGTGTGTAGTGTCCCACCAGCAGCAGCAGTTCAAGTGTACGCAATAGGCTAAAGCTTGCCACAAAGCACCGGCAAAAGTAATTACCATGGATGTGTCAGACAGTCCTGACTCATCATCTCCTCATTGGACGCGCCTTTAGAGAGAAATGTATCTTTACGAATTAGCTACATAATGTAAGAGTTTTTGTTTTCGATTTGTTTTATTTTGTTAAGTAGTAATTTAAAGCTTTCTACATATACGTTTATCACGTCTGTGATGCATGTATTCGTTGAGTTTCGGTTCATTTTAGAGACGGCAGAAAGCGCATCATGTTTGTTTTCTTTGTTTTATAAAAGCACAACATTTTATTGATATTGTGAGAGTACATAAAAGTAGACCCTTAACAATTCCAAATGATGTATTGCCCTTACCTTTTTGAGCAAAAATGATGGCATATTTTTTAATACTTTCCACTAAAAAAAAAACGCCTCCATGTCCTGCAAAGTGCTCTTTAGCCTCCACTCTCCGAAAAAAAAGAGACACCTGTCCGGTGTGCAAATCATGTCTATATTGCGTCAGTCGGTCCAGGACCATATCTGTACGTCTACAGGACGTACAAATCGTCACGGAACACGGAAAACCAGCCGCTTGTACCCAAGCTTCAGCTCTGGTCGCGTCGTAGGGAAACGCAAACAATACAAGCACTTACGTCAAGGCATGTCTCTAAATGACACTGAGAGAAGAAGCGGTACTGTCTTATGCATAATACAGCAGATATTTTGTATGCATGCTACAGCGCAGTGATTGGGTTGAACAAGCTCTTTCTCATGAATAAATGCAGAAAAGCACTCCGAAAATAGTGATGCAGAAATGTCCTTCTCCCGCCCCTTTAGCCTATGTATAACACATGCCGAGGGCCGGCTCTACGTCACATCTCGCTTAGCTTTTCAACTCGGAAGAACGTAATTGCTCAGAAAAATTAACCAATTTCCATTTTTTGATAACAATTAAGACTATTAGTGTTTTTACTGAAATACAGTCTGTACATATCTGTTCACATCTCAAAAATATGTTCTGGGGTTTCATGACCCTTTAATTCTGTCATCATTTACTCACCCTCATGTCGTTTCAAACCTTTCTTTTGTGGAACATAAAAGAAGGTATTTTAAAGACTGTTGGTAACAAAGCTGTTTTGGTTACCAATGACTTTCATTATAGGAACAAAAAATACTGCGATGTTTCTCAAATGATCTTCTTTTGCAGCTGAAATGTTTGTGTAATAAATTTAATGTTGAATCAAATAAAATATTTTTTTCTAAAGCTTCAGTTTGCAACATCTACTTGATACTTTCTCATTTAACACAAAATTAGCTCTAAATAATCTTTCACAGTCTATTTACACATCATGTAATTATGTGACTTGTTTTTTTTTAGAATTATGCCTTTATGACATTTTTTAAGAAACTAAATAGTGCTCATTTAACTTTCATGTTGTCTGAGAGTATATGTGCTGAATGCATAATAGAGATGTTTGTGTTTTTCAGACACTTGCCGATGATCGCTGCGCTGTTGCACGGTCGCATTCATCTGAACCTGCAGGAGATCAGGCAGCAGAACCATCTGAGCTTCTTCAGCGATGTTCTGGTTGTCCTGGAGCTGCTGCAGCCGCTGGTTTTCAACTCTGACCACCAGAGGGCACTGCAGGACTGTCTTCTGTCTTTCATCAAAGTCCTGCAGGTATAAAGACTTCCTCTAGCATTTTTTTAACACAGGGTTTAGTATGTAGTGACATTTTTGATTATGAAAATTACAGACCTCTTACAGTTGCTAAATTAATATTTGTGTTTGTTATAATGAAACTGTACTGGTTGGAACATTTTTTTTTTTTTTTTTCAGCATTTTAATGTAATGTTCTTGCAGAACTTCAAGAGATCGTCCCGTATGCCCATCATAAACAAATTTGTGCAGTTCATCCAAAAGTACATAACTCATGATGCAGCATCTGCTGTGCCTTTCCTTCAAAAACACTCGGATGTGCTACAGTAAGACTTTTTTTTGGCTTGCATCACTCATTTCTGCATTATCAAATGCCCTCGGTGCTACATTTATTTTCTTTTTCTTTTTATAACATATTTCTGTAAAAAGTTTCCCTGTGTTTTCTCTCTCTCAGGGGACTCTCTACTGAGAATCCGGACCTGGTGCAGCTCAAGTCTTTGCTCGCTGGACTGACTCTTCCTGTGAAGTCTGGTTCCTCTGAGAGCGCTGCTGAGGACAGAGACGGTAGGGGATCCAACACCTCACATCACAAGAGACATGGAAGTTACATGTGAGATGATCGTCACCAGAGCCTGTCTCTCGCTCTTTGTGTTTCAGCTGAGGATTCGTCCTCCGGCTCCCTCCCTCTGGTCAACATCTCAGCCTCCATGCCGCTGACTGCGGCTGACATGACTAAATGCCTGAAGAAGATCTCCAAAGGAGAAGCAATTGAGGGTGAGATAAATAAAACTGTTGTCAGACTGTTTCCTTTTTGTTCTGTTGGCCCATAATAAATCATGCATGTTATTCATATTTTTTGAAGAATTCTTAGATTGGAAGGCATAGAATAAATTCAATTAAAATGTGGATTACATTAGAATTAAAATTAAGCTGAATAATTTTTTTTTTTTTCAAAATGACATTAAAAAAGGAAGCAATAATTAACAGAAGGGAGAGGTGTAGGGGATTATAAATGATAGGCATTCAAATTCATTATTATTATTATTGTCAATATTTATTATAAAATCAATACAATCTGAATTAATTATAAAATTAAATATTTGTTATTTGTAAAATTTATTCAATTTTGTGTATTAAACAGTGTATTCATTTTTCTATAAATTTTAGTGTAGTTTTTTTTTAGGATTTATAATGAAAACCAAAAAACGGAATTATTAATTTTTTAATTAATTATAAATTAAATATTTGTGATCATATTTAATCAGTTTTATGTGTTATTAGTCAAGTCAATTTACCTGCATTTATATAGCGCTTTTAATACAGATTGTCAACTAAACAGATTGTGTATTAAACAGTGTATTAATATATTTATACATTTATTATAGTTTTAGTATTATTTTAATTATTATTATTATTATTATTATTATTATTACATCAGTGTGTATTATAGCATAAAATATAAATAAGATTGGAAGTAAAGTTCTATAATTAATTTAAAATTCCATGTATTCAATTACATTAATTAATAATTAACGTTATTTTTATTCAACATTATATTATTCAATTTTTTAGGATTTATTATAAAATCAATAAAATCTAAATTATTAATTCTAAATTAAATATTTGTAATCATATTTATTCAGTTTTATTTATTAAAGAATGTATTCATTGTTTTGTTATATTATAGTTTCACTATCATTTAATTAAATTATTAGTATTATTAGTATTAGTATTATTAATTCTTTTAGGATTTATTATAAAATCTGAATTATTAATTCTAAATTAAATAGTTGTAATCATATGTATTCATTTTTATTTATTATTAAACAATGTATTCATTGTTTTATTATATTATAGTTTCACTATAATTTAATTTTAGTATTATTATTACTATGCTTACTATGCTTTCTATACATTTTGGTTACACTTTAAGGTGTGCTTGTTATAGTGTATTTATATATGTAAGTACTAAAGACTAATATTAAGTAACAACATGTACTTACTGTAGGGTTGGGCATGTTTAGTTTAAATGCAGTGCAGTAAAATAAATACTTCTGATACAACAGATCTGAATTCTTTATTGGCTTCTAATTAAAGGGATGTCATTATGACAGACTATGAATTCAGATTGTATTATTCATATCAGTTGGCCAAGAATTGGTTCTGAAAAATAATGGTATTTTATAGGGCTGGGTTTTGACACAAATTACTGCAGGGTTGGGATTGTTTGGTTTAGGGTTAGTTGTATGTAATTCTATGTAATTTACTGTAATTACTACAGTAAGTATTTGTGACAAGAACACTATACAATAGAGTTACTTTTTATGTTGTGATGATGTACGTTTGCCTTTTTTTTTGTTCTAGATGTGTTTGAGGGTTTGACTGAAGTGGATGAGAAATCCAAAAGAAATCCAGAAATCATTCAGTATTTTGTTGTAAGTACATTGCACAATGCATGCAAAATTGCACAATAGACAGAAATTAGCAAGATTTAACAAGTACAACCAACCTGTCATGTATTATCAGAATGATCTTCAAAGGTTGATGAGTTCCCCTGAAGAAGTGTGCCGTAACATGGCGTTCAGTCTGGCCCTGCGCTGCATCCAGAACATCCCCAGGTGAGGTGCCTGCAGGCAAATATGTAGTGTATATTAAATCGAAATGTCATGTACAAATACACTCACCTTGATCTTTGCTAACTCTAGTATGGCTGCTGAATTCCTGCCAACGTTCATGTACTGTCTGGGCAGCGGGAACTTTGATGTCGTGCAGACTGCATTGAGAAACTTGCCTGAATATGTGCTGCTCTGTCAAGGTATACAAACAGATCGTGAGCTTATTATAAAAACCGTGATAATTGTTTTTGTGCTTGCCTTGCTGTTGTATAAATTATTTTTTTGCCTTTGCTAAATGGATTTCAAAACATCATTAAAGGGATAGTTTACCCCAAAAAATGAAAATTACTCCATGATTTACTCACCCTCAAGACATCCTAGGTGTTCAAGACTTTCTCCTTTCAGACGAATACAATCGGAGTTATGTTAAAAAATCTCCTGGCTCTTCTAAGCTTTATAATGGCAGTGAATGGGTGTTGAGATTTTCAAGTCCAATAAAGTGCATCCATCCATCTTAAATAGTGCTCCACATGGCTACAGGGGGTTAATAAAGGCCTTCTGTTTTGTTTACAGCAAAGGAAAAGTCTCCTCGTGGCTTATATCTTACACTACACCTTTTTCCTCCGTCATTCGCTGTACCATCAGTCTCTCGTGATTACGCGTGCGACAGTTAGTACAAGTTTTAAATATTAGAGCACCAATCGACCGGACAGGGACTGAAATTAGACGGTTTTCCGCATAATTGGCCCAGACGGACAGTCTGCCGATTACGAGCTGGTCCGTGTTGACGTCACACTTACGGCGATAACGAGGATAATAACGAGAAGAATAATGAAGTGCAGTAAACGGTAAAACTGTTTGCACTACAAACGATTGTGTTCATAATTAAGATAATACATTAAAGGAGAAGTTCACTTCCAGAACAACAATTTACAGATAATGTACTCACCCCCTTGTCATCCAAGATGTTTATGTCTTTCTTTCTTCATTCGTAAAGAAATTGTGTTTTTTGAGGAAAACATTTCACTTCAAACAAAATATTGGGATGACAAGGGGGTGAGTACATTATCTGTAAATTGTTGTTCTGGAAGTGAACTTCTCCTTAAAAATAGTATGATAAGATGCATCAGTTTGCAATATCAAGCTGCAAAACTGGCTGTTTTGTACGGTTAAAAATAGCTGGAAAACATTCAATTTACAAATGGCCACACCCACTCTTACAGGAAAAAATAAGGTGGGTACAGCAACTCCTTTTCAGTTAATTGCTATTTCTACCTTTTTCCAGTCACAAAGTACTTTATTTTGATAGTTGTTTAAGTGAGAGAATATCTGTAACTTAGTCCAGATTGGGGGAATTGTAATAATTGTACTTAATGTCAATAATTGTAATTGTACTTAATGTTTTACAGTTTTTTTTATTATGTAAATAATTATTTTTACATTGACAAAAAGTATAGATTTTGGTTTGTATATAGAAAGAAAATCAGAGTCTGCAATCTGTATTGGCAGGTCACACTTACCAAAAAAAAAAAAAGGACTAAAATCGGAATCGGCCAAGAAAATTGCAGTCGGTGCATCTCTATTAAATATTAGTATTTTTCTTACGCAAATGCTTTGATTTGATTCAGAAGGCCTTTATTAACCCCCTGTAGCTGTGTGGAGTACTTTTTATGATGGATGGATGCACTTTATTTTGCTTCAAAATCTTAACACCCATTCACTCCCATTATAAAGCTTGGAAGAGGCAGGACATTTTTTAATACAACTCTTGATTGTATTAGTCTGAAAGAGAACAAATTCATAAACACCTAGGATGGCTTGAAGGTGAGTAAATCGTGGGGTAAATTTCATTTTTGGGTGAACTACTATCCCTTTAAGCTAATCTGACAGCATTTGTCAAATGCTGTTCATTACCACAACATAATTTTGACTCATCCCTCAATGGAAAATGGAAATTCTGATAAATCTAAGAGGCATTTCGAAAAGTTTTTATTGTGACCCTGGACCGCAAAACCAGTCGTAAGGGTCAATTGTTTTTTGAAATTGAGATTTATACATTGTCTAAAAGTTGAATGAATAAGCTTTCCATTGATGTATGGTTTTTAGGATAGGACAATATTTGGCTAAGATACAACTATTGAGAAAATTGCGTTTAAAGTTGTCCAAATGAAGCTTTTAGCAATGCATATTACTAATCAAAAATTAAGTTTTGATATATTTACGGTAGGAAATTCACAAAAGATCTACATGGAACATGATCTTTACTTAATATCCTAATGATTTTTGGCCTGAAAGAAAAATCGATAATTTTGACCCATACAATGTATTGTTAGCTATTGCTGCAAATACATCCGTGCTACTTACGACTGGACCAGGACTTTGTAGTCCGGAGTCAGGTGTTTTTGACTGCATGCGACAGATTGTGTTAACAGTGCTTAACTTTTTCAGATTTCGTTTTTATGTGTTTCATTTTAAGGAATTATCTCATTTTGTTTTTCACAGAACATGCTGATATTCTCCTCCACAAGGCGTTTTTAGTAGGCATCTACGGTCAGATTGACACCAGCTCCATGATCGCAGAATCCATGAAGGTCTTGCGCATGGAGGCAACGACATAGACGTCCATTTCAAACATGTTAGTGCGCAGAGATTTGCTTTGACTCAGAAGTGTCATGCGCTGGTGATCCTGTTCAGATCTGTACTCAGATACAGCATTCAACGTTTCAATTTCTAGACGTTATTCCTCAAATAATGAAAAGCATTTTATGTTTCCAGTGATTCTTGTGTCTGCTGGGAGTTAAGCCTGTCATAAGTCTTTTTGTCTACTGCTTTGAATAATAAAACAATGAGTTGTAGAAATGCTCCTTAACTTGTTTTTAGTTTTGTTTCACTTCCCTCTCTCTTTTTGTAACACTTCAAGATTGGTATTGTTTGTAAAATAACTCAGAAAGGCTGTGATCTTCTTCCTTTGCATGATTGCAAATGAGTGAGCACAAGCTTTTCGGCCCCCCTTTTGTTCACGTTTTATCCCTAGCAGATCTCAGTTACACTGCGAATGCTGTGATGGAAGTCTATTTGCCATGAAAGTGCAAGTTATTCTTGTCCAGTGTCACTGATTTCATCGAGAAGGGAGAACTGCGCGCCAGCATGCCGGTGAACGCCACTCTCAGCCGTGGCTAAATTAACCGTGGTGGTAATTGTTCAATCACACACACCAAAGATCCCTGTCTGAGGAGTGCATGAGGGCAGGCTGTTCAGAGCTGGGCTGAGAGTGAGTGTGCGGGTGTCTGGTTTCACTGGGGTCTGAGGAAGCGGGTTATCTGTGTTTTGTAGAGGCCTATCGGTGGACATGCCCGCACTGGCGGTTGGAGGACTGACAGCCTCTCAGCGAGCGCGGCGAAGTCCGCCTGATGAAAGGAGCTTCTTCCTGTGTTCGGTTTCATGCTCTATGCTCTGCTTTTAACATGTCATAAGTGGAATTTGTGAATCTTCATCTCTTCTGTGTTTTGAACTTTGCCCGGCATGTTCCACGAATAGGGTGCAGGAAGGTGTGTACATTTACTGCTAAGTTGACACACGAGTTTAGCACATAGAGGATGATTGTTGTTGTTGTTATTAAGGGAAATAAATATAAACATCTGCTATTATAGCATAAGTGAAAGTCAGTGAAATAGTGTAAAGGTGGCATTAATGTAAAATACTCAATTACATAGTACATTAATGCAGTTGAATAATTCAAAAATGAAATGAAAAGAAATAGAAATGCAGTTAAATATATACTTATGATCTGAAGTCGATATTAAAGGGATGTCATCATAAAAACTCATACTGAAGTATTCATTTCGATTAGCGAAGAGCTGGTTATGGAAAATTATGGTATTTGATGAGGCAGGGTTTTGACACAAATATCACAACTCGATTCAATTATGCTTGCCTCACAAGCTTCGATTTGATTACGATTCAATATTGATTATTTTAGATCCTATCAGGTACAGTACATTACAAATTTTCTCAAAGGAAAAAAAATCTCAACTAATGCTGTAAAACATACTTGAGCATCAGTTGGTACTACATTAATATAATTAGTTGATTTGTACACAAACATTTAAAATATTAGCTTTTAATGCTAATTTAATTGACGAGATTATATTTGTACTCCAATTCGTTTTTTGAACGGTTTTCGTTTAAATGGTGGCCGTCATAAAAACTTAACGGATTTATTCAAACATAAATTAAATATTGAAGAATATTAAAAAATTATAATGAATATGTTATTTGGCGCATATATTTAGTGAAATGCTCCTTTCTAGAATTCGTTTTTGTAGCTGCCTAACGGGTTTATGATCAACTGACCGAATGTTTTTTTCTGAGGTAATAATGACGTTACGTGACATTGTTTACAGGCTGTTACTTGACGTCTTTCCGTGGTTGAAACACTTTTGAGCGATTACGTGTCACAAGATTGGATTTCGGTAAGTTGTACTCTCTTTTAACATATTTTCGGATGTTTATTTACGTTTATTTCGTGCTGAAACTGGTTTTAAAACAGATTATCTGTGCCTCTTCTCTTGAACTGCGGCGCAACAGCGATCTGTCACTCGTCAAACAGCGCCAAAACGGTATATTGTTTGAATATTATAATAAAATGGACAGAATTTGAAATCTGAGACTTTGTTTCATATCAAAAGTAACAAAACCACAAAGATTATTGCGATTTGTTATTAGATGGGGAAGCACGCTAACGTTCCGTTCCGTTCATTAAGTGAAAACAGGCTAAATCAATCGATTCTTGGGATTTAAACAGCAGTATCGTTTTGTAAAAATGAGAATCAATTAAAATCGAGAAATCTATACATTTTATCCAGGCCTAGACACTTATACTACTGTTAAAACATTTGGGGTCCATGAGATTTTAAATGTTTTTAGTTTTAAGTGTCTTATACTCACCAAGGCTGCATTTATTTAATCAAAAATAGTAAAAACAAACAAAAAAAAAAATTTGTACAATTTAAATGAACTGTTTTCTATTTTAATATATTTTAGAATATAATTTTGTAAATGTAACCAACAGCATTTATTTAAAATCTTTTGTAACATTATAAATGTCTTTACTGATGCTTTTGATCAATTTAATGTGTCTTTGTTGAATAAAAGTATTAATTTCTTTAAAAAAAAAAAAGAAGAAAAGAAAGAAAATCTTATTGACACGAACCTTGTCATCACATTGGTGTATATCTTGCATTACTAAAAGTAACCTTGGACCACAAAACCAGTATTAAGTAGCAGGGGTGTATTTGTAGCAATAGCCAAAAATACATTGTATTTGCCAAAATTATCAATTTTGCTTTTATGCCAAAAATCATTAGGATATTAAGTAAGATATTTTATTAAGTTCCTACCGTAAATACATCAAAACTTAATTTTTGATTAGGAATATTCATTGCTTAGAACTTAATTTGGACAATTTTAAATGTGATTTTCTCAATATTTACTTTTTTTTTTTACACCCTCAGTTTCCAGATTTTCAAGTAGTTATATCTCGACCAGATATAGTCCTAACAAACCATAGATCAATGGTCCAGGGTCACAAATAATAAAAATATTAATATTAAAAACACCAATAATAACATTTTGCTAGGCACTTTCTGCCACTACCAATTTTATTACTATACAAATCATAATGAAATAGTAGCCAAAAAATCTCCCATTACCAAACTGACATAACCTTTCATTCAAAATACATACACAGGTCACTATTATCCAATGACAAAATATTTTTTGATCAGCCTGAAAACGTTTTCGTTCTTTTCTGGGAAATATCAACCACAAACCATTATTTGTGACCCTGGACCACAAAACCAGTCATAAGGGTCAATTTTTTGAAATTGAGATTTATACATGCAGAATAAATAAGCTTTCCATTGATGTAGGGTTTGTTATATTTGGCTGCTATTTGAAAATCTGGAATCTGATGGTGCAAAAAAATCAAACTATTGAGAAAATCACCTTTAAAGTTGTCCAAATGAAGGTCTTAGCTATGCATATTACTAATCAAAAATTAAGTTTTGATATATTTACGGTAGGAAATTTGTCTGAAATTGGTCTGAAACGGTCTCATTTAACAAACTAAAAGCTGTTTTGTTTTGTTTTGTTTTGTTTTTTGTCTTGCTGTTTTATAATTGCAAACCCTATTGAAAACAAATAGACACCAAGCTAACTGAACGTTTTGTAAAGGATAAGCACATCCTTTCACCGACCCCTCCTTTGTGCCAACGAAAATTGCTGCCATCCATCTTAACCTTCACATATTATGATAAATTAGACAAGAAAACACCCTGCTGTCAGTTAATTGTCAGTTCATTTGTTTAAATTTGTGCAAAAAAACTTTTTTGATAACAGTGATTTGTGCGTAAAGGCTAGATGTCATAATTGCCTTTTCAAGTGTTATGACTACTTAACGTTTAGCTAATTTCCTTGGAGATGCTGTAGTCAATTTTCGCCATCATTTGTCTTGTGTTGGATGTGCTTGATCAGTCTTAATTGCAGCAGTAAGGTGTCACATAACACGGGCTTCTTTCAAAAGTGCTGTTAGCTGAGTTTCATCGGCTCAGACGCTTTAACTGCCTGTGCTTTTGGTCAGATTCCCAGGCAGGTTCCCATAGGCTGGCTCGCGCTGGGGCGGAAAGGAGATGAGTGACAGCATGGGTGGGGTGTGAGTGAGGAGTGAGTGTGATGAGCCACTGACACATCGATAACTGCTAACCTTTTCATGAGGCATGCCCTTGCTGCTCCGTAAAACAGCTGCACTGCTCAGTTGTGTTTAACTTTTTTATAGTTTTTGTCAGGCAAATGGTTCTCTCTTCCTGTAGCGGATAGGGAGATCACGAGGCTAGCAATGCCAAACTCTTGAGTTTCTATAATGAAACACTTTTTTGAGAGTTAATCTATAACATTTAGGTTTTACATGTGTACAACTGTTCAGAACTGTGCTAGCTAACCCTGTGCTGATTAGCATCTTTGAGCTAGCTTTCAAAATATCTAAAATTGTCAGTACCAAAACAGTCATGACTGAAACATTTGGTGGCGTTTTGGTAGTGACATCTTTGTTTTTTTTTTTTTTTTTTTTAAATTCTCACTACCTTAACATTCACAACCATCATGTCATCATTGTTTCGGTAGTGACAAAAGGGAACACATACTCCTTTATTTGCGGGAAATAAACAAAATTTTAGTACAATTGTACTAAATTTGTAGTACTTTATTATGTTTTAGTAGTGTTTTAGGTTACAGTTTTGTAATGTGATGTGGTCGCTACCAAAGCGTTACTGTCAAAAATAAATTTTACTGAATAATCAGTTAAGATGTTAAGATAGTGTTTGGTTCAATGTATATTCAAACTAATTAATCCTTAAAGGAGAAGTCCTCTTCCAAAACAAAGATGCAAATATTATGTACTCACCCCCTTGTCATTCAAGATGTTCATGTCTTTCTTTCTTCAGTTGTAAAAAATTATGTTTTTTGAGGGAAACATTTCAGCATTTTTCTCCACATAATGGACTGATATGGTGCCCCGATTTTGAACTTCCAAAATGCAGTTTAAATGCGGCTTCAAACGATCCCAGCTGAGGAAGAAGGGTCTTATCTAGCGTAACGATCGGTTATTTTTTTCGGTTCATGACAATTAGGGTATGTCGAAACACTCCCATCTCATGTTCTCCCTCAACTTCAAAATCATCCTATATTGCTGTTTAACCATTTTGTTATGGGTGTTTGATCTTCTTTGCATGTTTACTTTGCAAAGACTGGGTCGGTACTTTTGCAGTGATGTAGGATGATTTTGAAATGATTTTTGAAGTTGAGGGAGAAAATATGATTGGAGTTTTTCAACATACCCTAACTGTCTTGAACCAGAATACACAGAGTTCAGGAAGAGCAAGGCAAGATGAGCGTTTGAGAAAAAAATATTTTTAAATTGTATTTTTTAATGAAAATGACGGATCGTTTCACTATAAGACCCTTCTTCCTCGGCTGGGATCGTTTACAACCGCATCTGGGATTGTTTGAAGCCGCATTGGAAGTTCAAAATCGGGGAAAATATGGAGAAAAATCCGTAAATGTTTTCCTCAAAAAACATAATTTCTCTGCGACTGAAGAAATAAAGACATGAAAATCTTGGATGACAAGGGGTTGAGTACATGAATCTTTGTTTTGGAAGAGGACTTTTGCTTTAAGTTTGAAATCAGTATGATCAACCTTTTGCCTTTTACAAAGAAAATTTCGATCAAAATAGAACAAATCTCATAAATCACAGTGAAATATTGTTAAAATTGTAATTGTTATTGATTTACCTCTTAGAACTTCAAAATAAAATAGTAAAATATATATTTACAATGTAGATGTAAGCAAAATCTTCAAAGGTCAATATAACCCTTCTTATTAAATTATACATTACTGTGTTTGGGTAGTGACAAATTTGGGGAGAGGACAAATATTCCAAAAGTTTCTGCAAATACAATATGAGAATTAACTGCACAATTACTAAAAATGTGTACCTTGGATATTTTATAATTTGCATACATACAAAATTTGTGGAAAAAATAAAATAAATAAAGTCCAATTCGCCTGATTTGTGAGGCTTGGCCTGAAAATGAGCAAGGCCAATTTTTGTGAAGTTTGGGCGCATAGCAGTGAAAAAGCATGAAAGAAAATGTTAAACTGTATATTCAGGAATATTTGGAGACATCGATTTTGAGTTTAAACCAAATTTTTTAGCAGTTTTTAGGGTTATAAACACTTTTTGGAAAAGATTTTTATTTATCAGTGCATTATTCAACATGTTTATGAATGTTTTCTATATTTAATTGTGATCATTTACATTATTTTCACCTTTCAATGGACTTTCACATCTTTAAAAACATTTCTGTTTTTCATACTGTGCGTGATAATGTTGTGACGCCTCACATTTAGCATATGTACTTCGATTTTGGTTTTTATTATATTGTATTTTTAATGCAAAATACTATAGTTTAATATTTTATTTGAATAGTTTTAATATTTCAGTATTTAATTTATCAGGCAGTTATCAGGCATAACATGAAAATAATTACCGGTATATTGCATAAATCAGAATTTTTAGTGCTCATCACTAACAAATAATTTTGTCCAGTGCTGCCAATATGGTTTTATGCAGTATTTTGCATAAAACCAAGAGATACAAAAGCAGTCCATGCTTTTTGTGACAGAAATAAAAAATGAAAAAACAAAATAGAAATACGGTGAATTAATTGACTTAATAATAACAGACTATGAATTCAGCTCAAATTATTTTGAAAACTATTATTTTTTAGCAGTTGTCCAAAAATTATTATAAAAAATAATGACTAAATGAAATGTAAACATTTTAAACATTTCAAAGATATTTTAAATGGTAAAACGTCTTTTATGTTTACCAAGGCTGGTTTTATTTAATCGAAAATAGTAATATTGTGAAATGTTGTTACAATTAAAAATAACTGGTTTCTATTTTTAACATAATTTCTTAAAAGAAATTAAGACACTAAACTTGTCATCAGTAGTGTATATCTTACATGACATTATTAAATAATTAAATTAGAAAATAAAACCAACAAAAATAACATTTTGATGGACACTTTTTCCACTTTCAATTTTGTTACCATACAAATCTAAATGAAATAGTGTCCAAAAAATCACCCGTTAACCACTGACACAAAACGCACAGATCACTATTATCCGATGACAACATATTTTTTGCTTTGGCCTTTGATGAATATAAAACAAAATATATTTGGATACTAAACTGGGCTTGGAAGTTAGACTTTTTTTCTTTGAACTAACTTTTTTCCACTTTCTAACGTCACCCAAATGCTCCCATTTCAGTGTCCAAATATGTTGCACCAAACTTTTCTTGTTGTATTAGTAACTCTTTTAACTCTGATTAATTACCCTGCTAATTTCTGTAAGGGTAGCAAATATGCACAAGTACCAGCAGGTGACCACAAATAAATGGTAAAGTGCCAGAGTGGAGCGAAGAAGAGTGAAGCACTGCTTATGTCTCACCTTTGGGAGGGACAGAGATGTGCCGCTACCTGCCTGCGCACACCTGTCGGCTCTGTGTTCCTCAACGGCTCCTTCGCTTAGATCATCTCCTCTTCCTCCACGCATGAGTTGTGCCTGGCTAGCGTGGAAAAAATGCGGACCGGCTCTCGCCTCCCTTTTCCCTTGCGCTTTGAAGTGTAAAGTGTGATTGCTTTTGGATCGCAGCCGCTCTCCTTGAAGGTTTTGACATGAAAAGCCGCCTGGGCTCTCAGGTTTATCCCATTGCCAGTGATCCAGGACTAAAGCAATCAGCTCACTGCCTGAGAGATACAATTACCTGAGATAACCAAAATATTCTTACCCATGTATCACTTTTGTTTTTACGTGATTTTTGTTTGAATAGGATGTAATGACCAGAAGCCTGACTAGTATCTGTGAAGCATGTTTTAATGAAAGGAAATGGAGAGAAAGTCATCCTGTTGTAATCTTAGTGACTCAAATAATGGGTCTTCATTTTCACTTGTGCTTGTAAGAGTGCAACAACTGTTTTGTCTGAAAATGAAGGCATTTTCCCATGACTCATGGACAGTCATCCATCATGTTTAGTGTTTCAGGTGTTGTGTATTCTTGAGTGTCACTCCAGTGTGTATTAATGTTATTATGCATTGTTCCAAGAGCCTGTGCTGGCATATCCTCAGGAGAATTTGATCGCTTCTGAGCTGATATCAGACACTGAGGAATGACCTGATAGGTTTAATGATGCATTTTTCAAACTACATTTATTTAAGCAAACTGCAGAACTGCTATCTATATTAATTTATTTTAAAATGTAATTTATTTATTTTCATCATCATTAGTCTCCAGTGTCACATGATCCTTCAGAAATCATTCTATTATGCTGATACGTTTACATAACAGAATTTATTTGAAATAGAAATATTTTTGAAGTAGTTTAAATAACCAGATTTATTTGAAGTAGAAATATTTTTGAAGTAGTTTAAATAACAGAATTTATTTGAAATAGAAATATTTTTAAATAAAATATTTAAAGTAGAAATATTTTTGAAGTAGTTTAAATAATTTATTTGAAGTAGAAATATTTTTGAAGTAGTTTAAATAAATTTATTTATTTGAAGTAGAAATATTTTAAGTAGTTTAAATAACAGAATTTATTTGAAATAAATATTTTGATGTAGTTTAAAAACAGAAATTATTTTAAATGAAAATATTTTTGAAGTAGTTTAAATAAAATTTATTTGAAGTAAAAATATTTTTGAAGTAGTTTTAATAACATAATTTATTTGAAGTGGAAATATTTTTAAGTAGTTTAAATAACATTTATTTGAAACAGAAATATTTTTGTAGTTAACAGAATTAATTTAAAATAGAAACATTTTAAAGTAGTTTAAATGAAATATTTTTGAAGTAGTTTAACAAAATTTATTTGAAGTAGAAATATTTTTGTAGTTTTAATAACAATTTTTAAATGGAAATATTTTTGAAGTAGTTTCAATCACAGAATTTATTTGAAATGGAAATATTTTAAAGTAGTTTAAATCAAATTTATTTTAAATATAAATATTTTTTAAGTAGTTAAAATAATTTATTTGAAAGGAATATTTCTGAAGTAGTTTAAATAACAAAATTTATTTGAAATATAAATATTTTTGAAGTAATTTAAACAATTTATTTGAAATTTTGTTGTCAACTTAAAATAATTTATTACCCTGCTGCCTTAAAATTGTAAGTTCAATCAACTCAAAAAAGTTTAGTCAACTTGAAATGTTAAGTTTTACTAAGTGACAACATAGATATTTGAGTTCATTCAACTTAAACTTTTAAGGCAGCTGGGTAACAAGCCCAGCTTTTAAGTTTAACAAACCAAATTGTTTGTTTGGTCACTTAGTACAACTTAACATTTTAAGTTGACTGAACTTATTTGAGTTGGCTTAACTTACAATTTTAAGTCTGCAGGGTAACAATTTTTTTTTTAATTGTTTTTTTTTTTTAATTGTGTTTTTT
>JAHKKF010520990.1:0-13965 GCA_019740295.1 Labeo calbasu | reverse complement strand
TCTGCATAATCTGGGCCTAAATTCATTGTATTCTAAACTTAATTGGCAATCAATTGTTAAAGCTATTAAGGTGTGCTGACCCAAAAATCTTTTAAAAAACCTGAGCCAAGTTTAAACCAGTAACCAGGCATCACAGCTGGCAAAGGGGCATGTCTGACTTTGACATTTATGTATTGCCATTATTATGTAATCAAAATGAAAATTATTATTGCTGGTCTTCAATGATAATGTCAAGTTACTTTAATTTATTTGCACCAAAAAATGATTAGGATTTATGCTGATATCGTCCAAAACCGCACTTTGCCAGGGGTGTTTCCAAACTTTTGGAGGGCAGTGTACTTGTTTAAAAATATAAATTAATATACTGTAATAGATATAAATGAATGCTGCCGTTAAAAAATTTGGTTGTTGGTAAGATTTTAAACATTTTAGAAAGTCTCTTACGCTCGATGCATTCATTTAATAAAAAGACAGTAAAAACAGCAATACTGTGAAATATTATTACAAAATAAAATAGCTATTTTAATTTTAATAAATTTAAAATGCCATTTATAAAGCAGAATTTTCAGCATTACTCCAGTCTTGATGATTCTATGTATATTTGGTGCTCCAGAAACAACATACATCTAAGTGTAATTTTTCTGGTCCACTATTCATTAAGTGATATATAATAATGTATTTGTTTAATGTAGCGTCCTTCCTAAATATAGTATATTACCTTGGAATGTTATTACACCAAATACCCTATGAAGTTCACTTAAGTTCAGATGATCGGAACATATCCATTTATTTTCACTGGTTCTTATTCACCTTCCCAAACAAAGGATACAGAACAGTGGCCTTGGACTCGCTATCATTTATACTGTCGCGTATCAGCATAAAATATTTTTTTGCTTTGCTCTTCTTTATCCTACAGCTGAGTTCATCACGTAAGAGTGTATTGTAATCATCATATCTGGTGAAAGTAATATTCACTTTTTTTTTTTTTTTTTTACGTAAAACTGCTCGGTGTAAATTTTATCCTCTATTATCTCATAATTACACACGGTATCCGTAAAATCAAATCAGGCTATTGAGGTCTGAAAGAGCAACCGTACGTCCCTATATATTCACAAAGCCTCCAGTCAGTACTGATAAAGATGTCTTTTTAACAATATGCTGTGAGAGACAGTGACCTTTTGCCACTCGTTACCGGCTTCAGTAGGAGTTCAGATCATGGGGTTCAGTGAGATTCAATCCGGTAATCACCACCTAATTACAGTCTTTGAATGTCTGTGCTCACCATTAGCCTGTACTTTCACTAAAACCATGAGAGCCCGAGGAAAGATTTTGTTTGGTTAATCTGTGTGGGAAACCTAACCTCAGACTCTGTACTATCAGTTTACAGTATTATATAGATGCAAAATATAACATACACTGAGACAGAGACAAAGTTGAGACAGTGTCAGAGTCAATACATTATCTTTTAAGGAATAGTTAACTCAAAAACTAAAAATATGCTGAAAATGTACTCACCTTTATTACAAACACGCAGCTTTTTACTTCATAAGACTTTCATTGATGGACTGCAGTCATGTCGATAACTTGTAGATTATTGTGATGTTTTTATCAGCTGTTTGGACTCTCATTCTGACGGCACCCATTTACTGCAGAGGATCCATTGGTGAGCAAGTGATGTAATGGTGAATTTCTCCAAATCTGTTCCAATGAAGAAACAAACTCATCTACATCTTAAATGTCCTGAGGGTGAGTAAACTGAATATATTGTAAGGAATGCATTAACTAATAAAATGTATACCTGGAATGAAGTTGCTTCTGCCAAATGTTTAAATTTGATGAGAAAACCTGTCCAAAAAAACAAACAAACATAAAAAAGGTGTAAGGAATCTTTATAATTTTTTGTATTTGTAGGAATGAGTACGGTGGGGGGAAACCACTGGGCCAATTACAGGATATTATAAAATAAGAATTCCTTAAGGCAGAATTGCATTTAATAATATATTGGCTGATTCTACACCATTTATTCATTTGGAAACTTCATTACCACAGCTGTAAGCATCACTGAGCTAATGAGGGTTTATCTAAAGGGTAAGATCTGAGAGGAGTTCATGATGAAGTCTAGCAGAAGGACTCATGTCAGTGAGGCAGGAGGGGCAACGTGTCCTTCTGCATTATAATAACTGAATTACACTGATGTAAATACGTCTTTCTCTCTCAGATGCACACGCACTCACACAAAAACATTTGGCAGCTAGAGTGACAGTCAGGCTAATTAGCTGGGTTTTATTTTGCTAAAGGTTGATCAGTGTCATGATCCCATGCCAAACTGTAGAATGCATGTGTGCAAGTAAAATGCAAGTGAAGGAAGAAAGCGAGAAAATTGGAATAAAAGAAACAAGAATGCATTTTAAGGGTAACGGGAGGAATAAGACTTTGAGAGCTTATTCGAAATGGTTAGTTATGGACAAACAGCTACAAGTAATTGTAGAGCATTCTAGAACTGGTAGACTGTCAACATAAAATGAAAATTGATGCCATTTCTATAAAAGCATACTTCCACCACAGAATAAAAAAAAAAAAAAAAAATTAAAAAGGTCATTTTTTCCCCTCACAGCTCTGAATTGTGAGATTAAAAAGTTGCAATTAAATTTTTTTAAATTCCATGGTGGAAACAAACATCAGAATTGTGAGATGTATATTTATTCAGACCCTGTACATCAATTCAGAGAAGAAAAAAAACCCCTGAAATGTGAGAAATTCATAACTGTGAGGAAAAACAATAAATAGTGAGATTGAAAAAAAAGAGATGTCGAATAATATCGAATTAACTTTTCACTCTGATATTATGTTTGGTTTAATTTGTTAACATGAGTTAATGCATTAACTATCATGAACTAATAATGAACATGTTTTACAGCATTTATTAATCTAGATTAATGTTAATTTGTACTTAAAAATTTAAACTTCGTAAATGTATGTGCAGGAGTTAACTAATGATACTAATACATGCTACAGTGGCATGTGAAAGTTTGGGAAACCCTTCGGAATCTATGAAAATGTGAATAGTTTTAACAAAATAACAGAGATCGTAAGAAATGCATGTTATTTTTGATTTAGTACTGTCCTAAGATATTTTACATAAAAAATGTTTACATATAGTCCACAAGACAAAAAAAAAAAAAAGCTGAAATGATTAAAATAACCCCCTTCAAAAATTTGGGAACCCTTGGTTCTTAATACTGTATGTGGTTACCTGGATGATCTACAACTTTTTTTTTGTTTTATTCAGAAAAACTTTTTACTTCAGAAAAATCCTCGAGGTCCTGCAGATTCTTCAGTTTTCCGGCATCTTTTGCATATTTGACCCTTCCAGCAGTGACTATATGGTTTTCAGATCCATCTTTTCCCATTGAGGACAACTGAGGGACTCAAACACAACTATTAAAAAAGGCAAACATATACTGATGCTCCAGAAGGAAACACGGTACATTAAGAAAACTTTTAAACAAGATGAAGATATCAACATTTTTCTTATTTTGCTGAAATATACATTGTTTTCCATTTAGTACTGCCCTTCAGAAGCAACAGAAAAAACTTGCATGTTTCCTTGAAGACAAATTATGTACAATTTACCTTGATCTTCAAAAAATTCTAAAAGTTTTCATCCCCCGGTTCTTAATGCATCGTGTTTCCTTCTGGAACATCAGTTGAACCTTTTTTAATAGTTGTGTTTGAGTCTCTCAGTTGTCCTCGGTGTGAAAAGATGGATCTCAAAACCATACAGTCACTGCTGGAAAGGGTTCAAATATGCAAAAGATGAAACTGAAGAATCTGCAGGACCTGGAGGATTTTTCTGAAGAAAAGTGCTCAGTTTTAAAAAAGATCATCCAGGTAACCACACACAGTACAAGGGTTCCCAGACTTTTGAAAGGGGTTATTTTAATAATTTAAGCTATTTTACTTCTCCTATGGACTATATGTAAACATCTTTTACGTAAAATATCTTAGGACAGTACTAAATAAAAAATAACATGCATTTTGTATGATCTCTCTGATTTTCTTAAAATTATTCATATTTTCACAGATTCTGCAAGAGGTTCCCAAACTTTCACATGCCACTGTATAAAGTACGATTTGAAACTTTTAGTTATGAGTTATGAAGTTACGAAAGTACAAAAATGCAAATTCATACCTATTCATGTTGACCTTAAGAAGGCTTTTACTTTGCATTATGGATTTTGCAGACACTTTTATACAAAGCACTTCACATTGCATTCAAGGTTCTTCAGTTCTTGCACTCCCTAGAAATGAAACCCATGACCTCGATGTTGCCAACAGCATGTTTTACTGTCTGAGAAACAGGAAGAAAGCATTTCTACTCAGAAAGCTGTGTTATTATACTGCTTCTTCACCTTTTTTTTAACTCTAAATGGCACTACAGGCAAGAAAGAAAAAAAAGTATAGTAATACAAAAAAGGCAACCGAACATACTGCTACAGCACATACTAAGGCTGGTAAATACTTGCCAACTTAAAGCAAGTGTGACATTACAGTAAATGGGCCATGCACCCCATATAATTGATGTGTGACCGATTCTGTACATAAATAGATGGTCTGATTACCTCATTATTATCCCTCTTTGGTGAGCTAGGCAGGAATGTAGGGACGGTCATGGCTCTAATTCTCCTCAAGGTCAGTATAACGCGGATGAAATATTGCAGGCCACATCAGAAGGCACACAGAGGGGAAATAATCCACTGTAGCGATTACTATTCAGTCAGAAACCTCAAACGGGCACATTACTCAACAATGCAATTCTTAGCAATAGGATCATATGAGGATCATGGATATTTGCATAAAGTGAATGGTGGAAGGTTTAAGTAAACACTTCACGCCTAATATCTCTCAATGGCTTGTAAACAGCACCTTAGTGACAACTCACCAGTTCTTGCTAGAGCCGTGGTCCTACGTTAGCGCCACACAACAAATGCTACTTGATTTGGAAACTTAAAGTTAAGGGTTAATTTTTCCAGTTTAATGTCACTAAAAATATTTAACGCCGTTAACACAAGGTAGAACGAGAGTTGGCCAACCTACTCACAACTGGTGCTTCTGTCTCTTTTTTCTTGACAAGAAGTGCATTTTAGTCACAGAACATCTTTATGACCACAGCAAACGGGAGACTTTTCAGACATGCACTCCAACTTTACATCAGCACCAGACGCTAGTCAAACAAGCGTGGGAAAGGTACAGATGACAAGGAGCTTCAGTAGAACAACAGTGAACTGCGGTCAGATGAGGTGTTGTCAGGTAGTACTGTATATCAGCAAAAACGAATATACATGTCCTGTCAGCTGTTATACTGTGCTCGTAACACGTGTGCTTCAACTGTACGCACAAACACGGTGGCACGCACTTTAACCTGTATCATTTCATATCAAAGCGTGAATAAAACTATGAGCATGCGTGTCAGATTTGCGTCACGCTCAGCAGCGGCAGCTCTTAAAGTAATAGCCAATAATCTAACAACCCAGCTGCTGTGATGTCTATTAATCAAAGAACAAAAGAAAAAAAAGAGGAAATAAATAACTTTTGTAGCTTTAAGTATTTATCCTGCAGATTCTTCAGTTTTCCAGTATCTTTTGCATATTTGAACCTTCCAGCAGTGACTGTATGGTTTTGAGATCCATCTTTTCCCATTGAGGACAATTGAGGCACTCAAACACAACTATTAAAACAGGCAAACATATACTGACGCTCCAGAAGGAAACGCGGTACATTAAGAAAACTTTTGAACAGGATGAAGATATCCAATTTTTTCTTATTTTGCTGAAATATACATTGTTTTCCATTTAGTACTGCCCTTCAGAAGCAACAGAAAAAACCTGCATGTTTCCTAGAAGACAAATTATGTACAATTTACCTTGATTTTCAAAAAATTCTAAAAGTTTTCACCCCCCGGCTCTTAATGCATCATGTTCAATCAATAACTTTTGTAGCTTTAAGGATTTATCTTAGTATTTAGTGTTCGATAACTTTTCAATTTCCGTATATTTCCTACTTGCTGAAGGGCACAGGTAAATAAAGGGTTTATGTTAAGATTGTTTTAAGTTTATTTAAATTAGAAGTTGTTATTGTGTAAAGTCTAATAAATGTTAAAATTGACAGCTCTTAGTTATACTGTAATGTTGAATAGCTATAGTCAATGGTTAAATATTAGGGAAAAAAGTACAGTAATACTGGTATCAGTGATACCCTCAGTCATAAAATATATTACAAATATTAAAAATATACTGTGTTTATGCTGTTTCTACATTAATTCGAAGACTGAATGTGAAATTATTGAAAAATAAAAGTATATTTAAAAACTTTAATGTTAGGTGGGATTAATTGTGATTAATCGCGATGAATTTCAGAAAAATTTGTTAATTTTTTTTTAATCGATTGACAGCATTTTCAATTGTATGTAAAAATTACAAATTACAAAGATAATACATAGATAATATGTGTGACCGTGGACCACAAAACTAGTCGTAAGGTCAATTTTTCAAAATTGAGATTTGAAATATTTTGAAATGAAATAGCTTACTGAGTTGAGTTGAATTATTGTAGAATTTGGCCTATATATATTAGCTTAAGATAAGAAACAGTAATCGATATCAATGTGTAAATAACTAGGCCAAGCAACAAAACGAATATGGAATTAGCTTATTTTTGTTGAATATGTGAGACTTCCTATTCAATAGCCACCAAATTTGGAAGCCTGTTTCTGCCACAGGATAAAAAATAAAGGTAAATAAAAGAATTGTGAGATATAAATTCAAAATTGCAATTGTAAGTCCCAATTAAATTAATTAAAAAAAGTCACAATTACCTTTTTTCAGTCCGTGGCACCAAATAAATAAAAAACATAAGTAAATCAAATACAAAAATTGAGAACTGAGAAATGTAAACTTAGAATTCTGAGAAAAATTGCAATTACTTTTTTTATTTATTTATTTTTTCTGTGGTGATGTAAAAAAAATAGAATTGTGAAATAAACATTATAATTCCTTTTATAATGTTTAGTGGCGTTCATGCCACGTTGTAATTACTGTAATTTCAATTACATCAATTACAAGTACTCTCACGAACGTGTGTTGAAGAGAAGAAATTGTTGAATAAAGTTGTTTTTTTTTTTTTTGCACACGAAAAGTATTCTCGTAGCTTCATAAAATTAAAGTTGAACTGCTAATTGTTATGTCCAGGACGTATTTTCATTATTTAGTCTTTTTTTTGGTTTTCCAATGTGGGGGCGTGGTCATACGCTCTGTGTCTGTGCTATGCTCTTTCTCTTTGTCTCTCTCTGTCTCTCAGGCAGAATCACCAGCACCTGTGGCTCATTAGGAGAGTGTGTTTGAGACCGAAACAAAAGGGAGGGGCTGAGAAAAAAAAAAAAAAAAAAAAAGTGTAACACATCACTTTAAGTTTTAGCACCATTGGTCCTGGATAGTACATCGGCAATCACATTTTCAGAACCTCTTAGATGACGGATCTCAAGATTATATTCTTGTATAATTAGAAGCCATCGCATCAAGCGCTGATTTGAATTGAATTTCCATCTGGGCGAGGAAAGTTAATTGACTGGTGTACACAAGAAGAGGAGTTGCACTACCTCCTACGTAAACATCGAAGTGTTGAAGCGCAAGAGAGCAAGAGCCTCTTTCTCGATGGTACTACAGCGTCTTTGATAGGATGTGAACTTCTTTGAGAAATAGGAGATGGGATGATCAACATCATGTTCATCTTCTTGCAACAACACTGCGCCCGCCCCGGTGGCACTGGCATCCACCTGCAGCTTGAACGGCTTTTCAAAGTTAGGGGCAGAGAGCACAGGAGCATTACATTACAGGTCTATCACTGCATCAAAAGATAGCGAGCAGCCGCTGTCCCAGATAAACATACGGTTACTACTTAAGAGATCAGTGAGTGGGGAAACAACTACTTGTTACGTTCCCCTCCTGTCTTGGGGTTTAAAAGGGGAAGCAGCAACGAAGAAAAAGCAAGTAATAAAAAAACCCCCGGCAAGAACACACTTCAGTCCCCTGTCCCAGACTGAAGATGACACCAATTTCGAGGTACAAAAAAAAGTAGGGGTTTATTTACAACAAAGAGACCATAAGTTTAACAAAGAGATAGGAAGCAATGGCTCAGGAGAGAGCAAGACCTAAAATAACCAGTGTCGGGGGTAACGCATTACAAGTAATGCGAGTTACGTAATGTTATTACTTTTTCCAAGTAACTAGTAAAGTAAAGCATTACTTTTTCATATAAGTAACGCCAGTTACTTTTCCCTCCATTTATTGATTAAAATTTCTCCTTTCCTCATCTTGAGAGAAATCTGGAGTAAGATGTTAGTTCTAGAATAAATGTGAACATCCATTAATTTATCTCACTCACAAAAAAAGATTCAGTATTCCTAAAAACAAATAAAAACAGTGAAATACAACTCAGAATACGACACAAACCTGCAATAATTAAGTATGCTAAATAATACAAATATCCTTTATGCATTTAATCCCATTTTATTACCCAGTGTCTTCGCTGCCGACCTTCTATGATCTAATTCAACCATACTAATAAGCAAAAATTACTCAAGATAATCTAACATTTGTTTTCCTTTTTTTTTTTTTTTTAAATTGCTGAAGAGCTGACATTTGTGTCTTCTGCGGTCTCAATTTTGCAGTCGAGTTGAGCGGAGTTGTTTTACAGACATGAATTTATGAATGACTTTTCTGAGGCTTTTGGTGTGAAAAGGCTTTTACATTTGCCAAAAATAGAACTTTTTATATTAAAAACAAACAAGCAAGCCCTGGCCAGRTTTAAAAAGTAACACAAAAGTAAAGTAACGCATTACTTTCCATAAAAAGTAACCAAGTAACGTAATTAGTTACTTTTTTAAGGAGTAACTCAATATTGTAACGCATTACTTTTAAAAGTAACTTTCCCCAACACTGAAAATAACAAACAAAACATTCAGCTAACTAATTTTAGGGAGCAACTAACTTACCTCATATTCCCAAAAAAACCCCCCCAAAAAATAAACAACATAAAACTTCCCTCTACTCCCTAACTGAACCAAAAACAGGGATGAAGGAGAAGTCCAAAGAAAAAGGCACTGTCTCCCTATGCTGCCCACAACAACATACAAATACCAAAAAAAGAGTAGAGGTTCTTGCAGTTGTTTTTAGCTTAATAAATACATGGAACAAAAGACAGGTACTACCTCCAGACAGTTCACAATTGAAATATTATTAGCCACTGCTAATTCCCAACACAAACTCAGGTTGACAACTATGATACTGAAAAACCACTAAGTTCAGTCTGGAGCAGGGGAGAAGTGTGTCTCTCTCGTGCAAACACAAGATTGCCACCATACTATGGTGGCATGTACTCCACTCTCAGTCTCAGTCACGCTCTCCTAATGAGCCACAGGTGCTGGTGATTCTGCTTGAGAGAGAGAGAGAGACAGAGAGAGAGCATAGCACAGACACAGAGCATATGACCACGCCGCCACAGTGGAAAACCAAAAAAAAGGACTAAATAATGAAAATACGTCCTGGACGCAACATGATGTCACATGGACATCTTAATGTCCTTACTATCTTTCTGGGCCTTGAATGTGCTAGTTGTATTGCTGTTTATGCGGGGTCAGAAAGCTCTCAGATTTCATCAAAAATATCTTAATTTGTATTCCAAAAATGAATGAAAGTCTTACAGGTTTGGAATGACACAAAGGTGAGTAATTAATGGCAGAATTTTCATTTTTGGGTGAACTCTTTAAATGCTGTTATGTTAAAAAATAGGGTGAATATAATTAGAGCGAATCTGCTGTGTCATATAACAGAGTCTGTTATATAGCGATACCAGATATATCGCAGAGACTGACCAGAATAAAATATTTCAACTGTATAATGAATACAGGCCACATTTCATATAAAAAATTTCTGGTTTGAGCAAGACAAGCCTTTAATAATACACTAAAGCTGATTCGTTCTAGAATACAGAGCTACTCTAGCACATACACAAATATAAGCATGTCTGAAAGGGTCCCAGCTGTTGCCATGGTAGCTTATATGCTAATTCCTTTACATAATTATCCAAAAATGGAATATTCATAAAACTTTTATTTTAAAACCCCCAATGTCAATTATTACAAGACATTTTGAAAATTGTGATACATCAAAGTGGCTGCTGGTCTCTCAACGCATTTCGAAATCGGTAAGTGACCCACAATCACTATGGCAACAGCAGCCCTGATCCGTCCCCAAAAGAGGACATACAGTACAGTGCTGCGTGCTAAAGGACAGTCACCAATCATTCTTAACGCCCTCTTTTGCACACACAAACATCCTTATACAAAACAACACTGATGTCCCTAAAAAACACTTCCAGTATCACTCTGAAACAAACACACTTGCCTACAAATAGAGAAATATCAGCCAGCGACCTACAGTACATGCAAACTTAAAATGGAGTAGCACTCTAATAAAATATACATTTTTTGAAACGCTGCCATGTGTTTAGTGTTCTCTGTGCGATATTGCAAAATCATTAGTTTTTTCTTTCTTTGCAAATTGCTTTTTGTGTCCACTCTACGAGTTTGGAGCTGCTAAAACAAGACATTTTTATTGTATTTTGAGGTGTACTGTACATATTACAGAAGTATTAGGATGCATATTTTATTATAAGAGTGCTGCGCATGCCTAGTGTGCGTGACTACTGGCTAAAAGCATTATTACCGAACGTCACTGATTTGGAATTTATGCAAATGCAGAAATGCTGATCACCGGATATATTATTCATTGTACTGTAACAGAAAAAGGCTAGTCTTGACTATCAGTGTCTGTGGCTGAAGCATCATCAATTTACACTGTTTATATCAGGTCTTAATACAGACCCTTCAACACCATCTGAGCTCACTTCTTGGCCAATCAATCTGACGAACTTATTAAGAGCCAACGCGCAGTATGAGACTGACACTGTCAGGAGTGAGTTCATTTATAGCTGAGACAGAGCGCTGAAGATGGCAACTCAACAGAACTTCATGTTCTGAAATGTTGTGAAAAGCACAATGACTGGACGTAAGCAGATTCTGAGACCAATAATAGGTGCATACAAAATTTTTTAAGCTTAGCACCTGCATATTGACGCACTGCAGCTCAAAGTAAAGCTGTAAAATGAGCACAAACCTGGTGTAGTTTTGAGAATTTATTGTATAAACAAGTGTATTACGTATTTAAGCGTTATATAAAAGCAAGTGTTGCAGGGTTTCTGCAGGTTTTATGATGGTCTTTTAAAGACATTTTTAAGACAAGTAAAAAATTTAAGACATAAGTTGAAGGGAATCAATATGTTCTCTTAACATAAATCTCTAGGGAACAGACAGTGAGTTTTTTAGCAACATTTCAGAGTTTGAAAATACGTCAAATTGATCTCTATTAATTTAATTTTACAAGTAAAAAAATTGCTTAAGGCTTTACATACATGTAAATAATAAATATATATATATATATACATNTAAGACATAAGTTGAAGGGAATCAATATGTTCTCTTAACATAAATCTCTAGGGAACAGACAGTGAGTTTTTTAGCAACATTTCAGAGTTTGAAAATACATCAAATTGATCTCTATTAATTTAATTTTACAAGTAAAAAAATTGCTTAAGGCTTTACATACATATAAATAATAAATATATATATATATATACATATTTTATATATATATATATATATATATATATATATATATATACTTTTACTGTACCTTCTGATACTTTCTAAAACTTTTTTTTGTTTGGTTTTCAAGTGCAAATGTCTAAAGATTCTTAAATTAATATACATTTACATTAAAAGCAAAAAGATACGTTTTTATTTATTTTATTTTTTTGTGAAAGTGCACATGATATAGATAATCAGAATGAATCAATAGGATAAGCATAAACTCACCTCATCTTGTTCAATTTTACATTTTATCAAGTAAACATACCCTGATTTATGCATGTTTAGATAACTGTATTGGAAATTTAAAAAAAAAAAAGAACTTTTTTTCATTAAGGGGCAATATTTGCCCCCTGGAATTGATTTCCAGGAGCATTTATTTATTTGTTTTTTACATTTGTGAGGTAATCTCACCTTAATATTATAAAAACCATATGTCAAATACTTAAAACTACCCAAAAAAATATAGATTTTAAACTGATGTTAATAACAATAGCAACTGTTTCAATAACATACACATGTAAAAAACAGGAGCTCATAAGGCTGCAATATTATGACAAAAAAACATTGTATATTATTGCCCTTTATATTGTAATAATGATTATTAATATCGACATACAAAACAACAAAACATTGTGTTTCATTTTGGGCACGTCACATTCTGGCTTCACAGACAAACATGACGTGCTCCATGACGTTAGCCAAGTCTAGCACAACTTATGCAAAAACTCTTATTGTAATCACTGAAGCTACGAAATTAATCTTTTATTTCCATCGTACCTGCTCTGTTGTTTATGATGGGAGAAATCGCGAGCGTGCGCAATCAACACAGCAACGGCATTTTCAGCGCTAACTAATCTTAAAGCCTTTGATTGGCGCGTTTTCAGCGCTGCTTATTCTAAGCGCCTCTGATTGGCCAATGCATTCCTAAGTTTAACAGAAACGCGTTTGATTGGTTAAAAGGCTCAATGCAGCACAGAAGAGCGTTTAGAAAATTTAAATGTAATTCCGCGAATTGACACTTTTCAATCACTTTTACATGTACTTTTACTTGCTACAGCCGTAATACAGTACATTGTTTAAATAAATCTTTTTTTTGCCCCTTTGTCTTAAATTTATGGGGCATTTTACAAGTCGTCGTTCATTTCTGACAACGATTCAATTCATGCAACATTTATTCCCATGACTTTATGAATTTAAGACATTGTATACTCTGATTAAAGACATTTTTATTTTGTGGACAGGCAAATTAAGACCTTTTAAGATTTTTTTAGGACCCGTCGTGCCAAACTATATTCAAAATGTAGCACACCTCTCATACCTAACCGCTTAAATTAAGCATTTCATCCAAATCTTTGTAAGAATACCCTTACTAATCGCTGCAGAAGAATATAATTGTATTATTTTATCTGCATCAACTGCTTACAACTGATTCCTTTAAGCTTGCCAAGCTATTGCCGGCATAAAATCCTCACACAAAGACAGTCTGTCCGTTAATAAATGACAGTAGACCTGAGGGAAAAGAGAAACGAAACAGTGAGCGCAGAACAAGAGAGTTAAAGAATAAGTCGGAATAAAGGAGAGATTTGCAGTGTAATGGCTCATTTTCACAGTAGTATTTGGATTAATCTTTGAAAGTAACATCTGTGTGGACAAACTCAATCACACAGTATTGTTATCATAAAAAACCCCAAGATGTTCTTGAAGGTCATCACACATATATAACTGATCGATGGCTCTTAATTATATAAAGTCACCAGTCAAAAGTTTGGAAAATTTAACATTTTTAAGATTTAGTTTTTTTCTCTAATGCTCTCTAATGTTTAAAGCTATGGAAGCCCGTTTCTGCCATCAAATAAAAAAAAAGGTAATTGCGACTTTTTATCTCACAACTTTTTTCTTGCAATTTCCAGTTTATCTCGCAAGTCTGACATTTTTCTCAGAACTGTGATATAAACGCACAATTGCGAGATATAAAGTCAGAATTGCGAGATATAAACTCTATAGAGTTGCAATAGTCTTGCAATTCTGACTTTTTTGTCAGAACTTTGAGATACAAATTCGCATTTGCGAGTTATAAAGTCCAGTTTTGAGGAGAAAAAAAAAGACTGATATGTTCACAGAATTGCGAGTTTATATCTCACAATTCTGACTTCATTTCTCAGAATTGTGAGTTTATATCATGCAATTACCTTAGACTGGGT
>JAHKKF010520989.1:12500-22903 GCA_019740295.1 Labeo calbasu | reverse complement strand
TGGTCACTCAAGCGAGTTCCCATATGTAACGTCGTAGTGGAACGACTGAAGGGGAACTGTATTCCTCTTTCAGCAAGATAATGTGCTCTGCCATAAAGCAAAAGTGGTTCAGGAATGGTTTGATGATTACAGTGAGTTTGAGGTGTTGACTTGGCCTCCAAAATTCTTCAGAACCAATCAAGCATCTGTGGGATGTGCTGAACAAACAAGTCCAATCCATGGAGGCCCTACCTCGCAACTTACAGGACTTAAAGGAGAAGTCCACTTCCAAAACAAAGATTCACATATAATATACACACCCCCTTGCAGCTTCAAACGATCCCAAATGCAAAGTCCAGCCGAGGAAGAAGGGTCTTATCTAGTGAAACGATCGGTTATTTTCATTAAAAATATACAATTTAAATACTTTGTAATCTCAAACGCTTGTCTTGCCTTGCTCTCCCTGAACTCTGTGTATTCTGGCTCAAGACAGTTAGGGTATGTTGAAAAACTCCAATCGTATTTTCTCCCTTAACTTCAAAAATCATTTCAAAATCATCCTACATCACTGCAGAAGTACCGACAAAGTCTTTGCAAAGTGAACATGCAAAGAAGATCAAACACCCTTAAAAAAATCTATCTATCTATCTATCTATCTATCTATCTATCTATCTATCTATCTACACCGATCAGGCATAACATTATGACCACCTTCCTAATATTGTGTTTGTCCCACTTTTGCTGCCAAAACAGCCCTGAACCGTTGAGGCATGGACTCCACTAGACTTCTGAAGATGTGCTGTGGTATCTGGCACCATGATGTTAGCAGCAGATCCTTAAAGGAGAAGTCCACTAACAAAAAAAAAAAAAAAAAAAAAGGAACATATAATGTTCTCACCCCCTTGTCATCCAAGATGTTCATGTCTTTCTTTCTTCAGTCGTAATGAAATTATGTTTTTTTGAGGAAAACATTTCAGCATTTTTCTCCAAATAATGGACTGATATGGTGCCCCGATTTTGAACTTCCCAAATGCAGTTTAAATGCGGTTTCAAACGATCCCAAATACAGTTGTAAACAATCCCAGCCGTGAAAGAAGGGTCTTATCTAGCGTAACGATCGTTTTTTTTTTTTAATTTATTTATTTTTTCTTTTTTTTTGAGATGCTTCCAGGTTTCTAAAATGACAAACCTTATAAAAAATTAAAAATAAAACATCTCATGTAATATTTAGTTTGCCCTGCTGAGGTTGACGATAAACATTTTCTGAAGGTTAAGCACCTCATTTCACTGATCATTTGCTGAAGAAAAAAAAAAACTTCATAAGAGTTTCGTACCCTGTTCAGAAAAGGTGGCAGGATTGATGCAGGAGGAACCATGCCTCTTCACTCTATTGCCAATGTATCTAGGAGCAGAAATGAGCATGGTAATATTACCTGTCCTTCTGTCACCACTTTGATTCAATTTGATTTCATGCTCAAGATGAAACACTCTCAGGACTATTTGAACCAAGGCCAATATTCATTTAGATGGGAAGTGTGATAGGACGAGAGGAGAGCTGGGAGCGTGATTAATTCTGTTACTCCGCTCATACTTGTATTTCATTACCAAGGTGACAGAGGCCACCACAGCTTTTTGCAAAAACAGGACGCAATCAGTTTAGCTTAGATACAGATACGATGACCCACACGAGAAAAAAGAAAGGAAGATGAGCGACAAAATTAAATGTTTTAGTATAACACATTTTAGAGAAAATGTATGTTAATGTGGAACAGTATATCTGTTCTTTGATATTCCAGGTGATTTAATTTGTATGTGTACGTAATGACCGCATGTACAACTTTACAGGAATACAAATGTACAGATCTTCTAAAAAAGTAAGAACTGCTTTTACAAGGACATCACCACATGACTAACAATTTTCATACTTTAATTTCAGGGAAATTAAAGTTCAGGAAAGACTTTTGTTAATGGCAGATTGATTTATAAATGAGATCCAGATGAGTCTAATAAGTAATTTGCATTCTTTCTGTGGCTGAATTTAATTATCTTCAAAGCTCGCTTGCTATGAAATATAAGTTAAAAAAAAATCACCAATGTGTGTATTCGTCTCTCGATCTCGTCTTTAGAAACAGTATAAGAACATTATAATATTTATTTTCATATTAAAACGAATATGATGGCTTTAAAATATGTAATTAATCTAATATAAATATCATTTCTGATACAGTGAACTGAATAGTTTGAAAAGATTTAAAAATATAGGTAAGTTGTTCATACGTCAACTTTTTGTTTTAAAGTGTGAATTAGAATGACACTTTTCCACTCTAAAGAACCATGTGTGCATTGAAAGTGATATATAAAAAAGTGTTTATCACTTGTTATTCATGTGGAATGTGTAAAAAAATAAATAAATGTGTTGTAATCAAAAACAAGCCACAGCTGTTGTCATAGATATTAAGTTGTAAATAACCCAGCCTATTTCTCATTCCTCTAATGCATCTTTATGTGTTTGTGTGAGTGAGGGGAACAGAGAATGTATTAAAATGCACAGTATGAAATCAATCTATTCATAAAGCTTGCAGATGCTGCATTTTCAAAGGCCAGACAAAGCAGGATGAGGTAAAAAGCAGGTAGCTGAAAAAACATCCCGCAGTTTAGAGGTCATTAGGGACACTGAGAGGAGAATTAGTCTAAGAGTTCAAAATTAAACCACCGCTGAGCAGAGTACTCTATCTGAAAATTTATAAAAGATTTGTTTAGTCAAAGCACACAAAGCAATATTTGTCCACAGCCATTCAGGTGCTGGCAGAAAGCCAGAAGCGCTGAATGTTTAATATGTTTTATTAACGGCAGACTGGAGAATACTAATGCTAATTCTTGGTTTTGAAACTCACATTCTGCACACGTGTGGTTAAGACGGGTTGTGGAAGACTGATCAAAGCTGCAGTCAGTCTCCTCAGCATTGCATGGCAATTTATGCTTCATTTCTCAAGCAATCCATAATTTAATAGGAATACGTCTTAATCTGTAATGTGTATACAATTTATATGAACAACAGACCATAAGGCAATGAGGTAGGCTGTGAATATAATGGGAAAACTTGCAATTCCCCATAATACTGTCATTATGCTCACACATACTATTATTGCCTTTGGCTTGCTCATTAAGGATTGTATTGTGTTATCTTTAGTGTTGGGAAGAAATGCATTACTAAAGACTTAAGATATACAAGACATCAGGTGCGCTTTATGAATGAGCGAAAGTGCAACGTGCAATATAGCAAAATAGTCCCGCCTTCTAAATAAAAGAGCCAATCACTAATCTGTAAAGTCATTGCATCATTGCATGTGCCATTAGAAGCTCTGGTTGCTCAAAAAAAAAAAAAACGCTATGCACTAGAAACAATTTGAGATGACTGTTGTCAGATTTCATTAGTGATTTCAAACAATAAATTTAATTGTAAGCTTGCTGAACAGCTTTGGAGAATTTGATGTTTCCCCATCCAGAGATCCAGCTCAAGACTGAAATATCTGCCCAATAGGCATTTCAAAGATGGCTGCCAATTTGCCTTAAAGGGACTTTGTGCAATGCTGGTACAGTACTAATATCAAATTTTAGCAGCTAATAACATGATATCTGAATGGCCTACCATTATGTAAACAGACTTACTTGTATACCATGTGAAAACAAGTATGCATACCAAATTTTGTGAAAATCTTTTTTTTTTTTTCCGTCAGTTTGCAAACCTGAATTTTTCCTGAATTCTTTTTTGTCAATTGTTTCTTTTGGAACTATGTTGGGCCCCAATAATCTGTGCTTGTGGCAAAAAAAGCAATTTACTAATAAGATAAAAATTAGGTAAAAATTACAGTTACTATCCATAAAAAAAGCTTTTTACAACATTATTTTCACTGTCTCAGCTGCTGATTTGAAATCCAACAATCCAATCATTTCTAGATTAATTTTTGTAATACTCATGTTTCTTGTATGCATATCATTATTGCTGCAAGCTATAATGAACAAAACACTTTCTTACAATCTTTTATTAATTCTTCTGACAACATACATCATTAAATATAATCACACCTGGGTAACAGGTGCATTATAGCCACAATTTGCATCAAGCTATACATGATTAATATTAAACTTTCACTTTGTACTAACTTCCAGTTGCAAACTATTATGGATTTTGGTCATATAATGAAGCATAATCGCTACACTTCCTTCACATTTCCCATGTAAACATACTTTATTCTTCTAAACATAAAATGAAAATGTTATCAAATCATATGATGTCATAATCATGTTTATTAGCTTGTTATGTTCCATGTCTTAAAAAAATGTCATGCATGAAAACAATGTGGATGTGTATATTGTAGTGGAACTAAAGCTTATCAGATTGCATAAAATTAATTTAAAAATTCTGTCTAAAGAAATACAAAATAAATGTGAATGTAAATATACCCTGCAGCTGCCAATTTTGTAACAAATAAGGAGTAGTGTAATTAATTACTGTTGGCAGGGGGTAATAAGTAAAGTTACAATATTACTTCTGAAAGAAGTAACAAGTAATGAGTAATAAATTTCATTTGAGTAACAAGCCCCAAACTGGTTATGTATTATGAAAAAGCACTGGAAATCCATTTGATATTGTTTGAACTAGTGCTAGTTGTTTAGCTTTCACAGTTGAACAAAGCAGCTTTTTATAGCAGCAGTTTTACAGATTGCCCTTGAATTAAGCACAATCCAGGATGGATTTTTAATGCTGACTTTAAATTAAATAGAAAATAGTGTGGTGTTAAAAATATCTTCAAATAATAAAGTAAAGTTTATCATTATTTGTTTATATATAAACATTTCTGTGCGACCGTCTTAGAAATAGATTGATTCTAAACAAATCATTAAAAAATGTCATTTGCAGCTCTCTGCTTGTCCCCTCATTAAACCTTTCTTTCTGCAGGCTGAAATTAAGGCAGAAACATAAGCGGCTCTTTTACGGCAACTCACTGCCTGTTGCAATCAAAGCCTCCATTAATGGAATGCTAAAGCACAGTCATTGCACGAGCAGCAGAATTAGTTAACGAGTTAAGTGTTTACTTTCATTTTTCTATTTCATGTGACTTTAGTTTCCCAAGAAGCTGCTCAAGCAGGGATCGTCAAACTGTTAACATGAGTAATATGTTAATTGTTGCTAATGTCCTCCTCCGGAAAGGCATTTCAAACATTTTCCTCAACCATTTAATTAGCTGCATTGAAGTTTTTGTAATAAAGCAGGATTAGCCAGAAGGCCTAAAATGTATTGATTGTAGATGTTCCAGCATCGTTTAATGAGACCCGTGTGCATTTTGGTAATTCACATTTTGAATTATCTGTGAATTACTGCTGCCATTTAATTATTGTGGAGTCACAAAATATCCCCTTAACATCAGCAAAATGGTGGAAAAGTGGCGTGCAAAGGCAAGAATGTAATCCTCACTCGCATGTAATGGCTTAGTAACAGCATTCAAATTTGCATCGAACAGTAATTAGACCCTTTTATTTGAAATTGAATGTTTTTTCCTAAAGATAGCAAAATTGTTTTGACACAAGGCTTTTCCTCTGATTTTTCTCATGCATGTATAAATGCTTGAAAGACTCAGACAATATTATAATGTGTTGTAGTGCTAAAAGCTGTTTTGCCTTGCTGGTTTAAGCCCTTAAAGGAATCATTCACCCCAAAACAACTAAAAAACTACGACTAATAAATAAAAATGGATAAATACAATATAGACACAAAACTAATACGAATGACAAAAACACAGCAAAATTATTCAAACTTAAACTGAAAACTAAAATGTATTCATAATATTAATATCAATGACTATATCAATTAAAATTGAAATATTTATCGTATATTCAGGACAATTTTTGGTTACGGTCACACCCAAAAATGGATTGATCAAAAAAGAGCAAAGGGTAAAACATTTTTCAACTGCCAGACTAGAGCTACTAAACTATTCTAGTGGATACAGTAGGTCATGTTTTGATATTCTAGAACCGTGCTCTATATCAGGACATTAAAATGCATAGGTTTTATATCTATTTAATTTACTCTTTGTCTGTGTATTTATAATCAACGTAGTTTATAGTTTAGTTGCATCTTCAGGATTTATTAACTTACAAAACAGTGATTTAAGTAAAATAGTCCCACTGAACAAAAGAAAGCATCTTGGTCTTGTGTTTGTAAAGAATGAAAACACATTTGAGTACCTCACAACCTCACAGTGTTTATCTCTGTGTGATATATTAGAAAGCACTGTTAGAAAATACATATCTCAGCATCTGCGAGCAGCTCTCTGTGGGACTGTGGCTGAGTTTGTAAAGATCTGATAGCGACATTTGCAAATGCTGTTTTAAGACGGCATTTTAAATCAAGCTTTTGGGGTTACTTGAGTCAGGACTGATTTTCAATGGAATATCAATCAGATATAATGTTTCTCATTTCATCTGCATATTTTTCGTCCACAGCTATTACAACATATAATAAAGTGTTTATTTTTCTTCTTTTGTATATTAAGTAACATTAAATGAGTGCTGTTATACTGAATATCAGCACAGCTGTGATTGGCTGTAGGCATAAGGAGGCCAATAATTACAGCTTTGGTCATATTTAATACTACAGCATGATTGTGAATAAATTAAATTAATTAAATTAAACATATTTATGAATTGTTCATTTGCATTTAATAACAAAAAATTGTAAGAACCTAGATTGCTAAGATCTTTCAGCAATGGTTTATTTTTTCTGTGACAATGAAAACAGAGAGACACGACTGACACATACTAATTGGCACATGGATTTACAGTCTCTTGAAGCTTTGCACACACATGTGTGTGTGTGTGTGTGTGTGTGTGTGTGTGTGTGTGGGGGGAATCTGAAACAGCTACAAGATGAAAACCTTTTTTTTTTTTTTTTTTTTGTGGAAGAAAGCCATAGTGTAGCTCTTTATCTAAGTGCTGTTTGAATGAGTGACTGATGAATGTTATGAAGCTGCTGCTGTCCTTATTTACATGCTTGCGAGATAACAGTGAAAATCGCAGTGTGATAGTGAAGAAACACAACAAAGACTGATTTAAAAGAATATTTAACAGAACGCTATTCTCTAAAGATGAAGGTATGGAGAGAAAATAACATTTTACAGCAGCAACAGAATCATAATGGCTGAAAATATCAATTGTTTGTTCTCCAAATTTGTTATGCAAATCAGGACAGCAATGAACAACGCTGACCATTAAAAAAGCATCACTGATTTCTCTGCTACATTTTGAAAGTCATAGCTCTGTTTTATTTTTGTGTTTAATATGTTTGGTGCAACAAAAAAAATGAGAAATTATACAAACTGGACTCACACTCATATAAGCCACATGAGATAGACTTTATTGTACTTGGTAGCGTACGTAGAGGAACAGTTCCCCCCAAAGTCCCCAATTACAATTTTGGGATTAATTTAAAAAAAAAAAAAAGGAAAGGAAAATATTAGATTTGAAGGCCAGTAGAGGGAAGGATTATTAAAAATCTACTTAAATTTTGGTCTGTTCCTGACTGGTTTAGAATTATATGAAAGTGAATATCTGATAGCAGAATGTTCATTTTTGGTGAACTTTATTTTAATATTTGAAACAGTTAGTCTGTTACTTAAAGGAGAAGTTCACTTCCAGAACAAAAATTTACAGATAATTTACTCCTCTCATTCGAGATGTCCGTGTCTTTCTTTCTTCAGTCGATAAGAAATTGTTTCTTGAGGAAAAAAATCCAGGAATTATCTCTATAAAATGGACTTCAATGGTGCCCCTAAGTTTGAACTTCCAAAATGCAGCTTAAATGATCCCAGCCGAGGAAGAAGGGTCTTATCTAGCAAAACGATCTGTCATTTTCGGAAAAAAAGGAAAGAAAAGACAATCTATATACTTTTTAACCTCAAACGCTTGTCTTGTCTAAGTCTGCGTGAACTCTTTTTTTCTGGTTCAAAACGGTCAATACAGTTAGGGTACGTCGGAAAAACTCCCATCTCATTTTCTTCCCCAACTTCAAAATCGTCCTACATCGCTGCAGAAGTACCGACCTAGTGTTTACAAAGTGAACATGCAAAGAAGATCAAACGCCTTTTACAAATAATAAAAAAAAAAAAGGTAAAACAGCGATGTAGGACGATTTTAACGTTGAAGAAGAAAACAAGATGGGAGTTTTTCAACATATCCTAACTGTATTGACCCGAATTACACAGACTACGCGTGAGCATCGCAGTGACCATATAAAACGATCATCTGAGGTTAAAAAGTTTCAATCTGTTTCGAAAATGACTGATCGTTTCACTAGATAAGACCCTTCTTCCTCAGCTGTGATTGTTTAGAGCCATTTGAAGCTGCATTTAAACTGCATTTTGGAAGTTCAATGTTGGGGCACCACTGAAGTCCACTATATGGAGAACATTCCTGAAATGTTTTCCTCAAGAAACATAATTTCTTATCGACTGAAGAAAGAAAGACATGAGCATCTTGGATGACAAGGGGGTGAGTAAATTAAATTATCTATAATTTTTTTGTTCTGGAAGTGAACTTAAGGTTTTTTCAGACCTGTGTGTTTCTTTCTTTTGTTGAACACACATTTTGTAGAATGCTTTCTAGGAGTAAATAAATAAATAAATAAACTTTTTTCCTTTTTTTTTTTTTTTTTAACCTACAGGGTTGGAATGACATGAATAAATGAAGAATTTCATTTTCAGGTAAACTGTCCCTTTAACAGTTCTCAGTCAATCTAAATTGATCAATAGCATCACTTGCCAAACACAAACAGAGTTTGTGTTTCAGAGTCACTCTGTGATCGATGGGTGAGGCAAAGCATAGTGAAGGTCTCATTCACACGGCTTCATCTGCATTCCTGTGATGTTGAAAGGTGTTCAGACTTACACTGAAATATTGCCCTAATTCGGCTGGTTACAAATATAAATCTTGCCCTGTAGACCTCTTTCATCTAGTTGCCTTAGGCTCTAGCTTTACAGAAGTACCATATGCTGGTTGAATGTGAATATTTTTTGGCACATAGGATGTTAAATGAGAAGTCCACTTCCAAAACAAAGATTCACATATAACGTACTCACCCCCTTGTCATCCAAGATGTTCATGTCTTTCTTTCTTCAGTCATAAAGAAATTATGTTTTTTTGAGGAAAATATTTCTGCATTTTTCTCCATATAATGGACTGGTATGGTGCCCCAATTTTGAACTTCCAAAAAACAGTTTAAATGCGGCTTCAAACGATCCCAAATGCGGTTGTAACCGATCCCAGCCGAGGAAGAAACAATAGCAAAACGATCGGTTATTTACATTTAAAAAAAATACAATTTAAATACTTTTTAATCTTAAACGCTCGTCTTGCCTTTCTCTCCATGAACTCTTTGTATTCTGACTCAAGACAGTTAGGGTATGTTGAAAAACTCTGATCGTATTTTCTCCCTCAACTTCAAAAATCATTTCAAAGTCATCCTACATCGCTGCAGAAGTTCCGACCCAGTCTTTGCAACATGAACATGCAAAGAAGATCAAACACCCTTAACAAAAAAGGTAAAACAGCGATATAGGACAATTTTGAAGCTGTGGGAGAACATGAGATGGGAGTCACGAACCGGAACAAAAACAGTCCAAGCAGAGTAAGACAAGACGAGTGTTTGGCATTAAAAAGTATATAAATTGTATTTTTTAAAATGAAAGTATCGTTTCGCTAGATAAGACCCTTCTTCCTTGGCTGGGATCATTTACAACCACATTTGGGATCGTTTGAAGCCGCATTTAAACTGCATTTTGGAAGTTCAAAATCGGGGCACCATATCAGTCCATTATATGAAGAAATTGCTGAAATGTTTTCCTCAAAAAACATAATTTCTTTACGACTGAAGAAAGAAAGACATGAACACCTTGGATGACAAGGGGGTGAGTAAATTATTTGTAAATTGTTGTTCTGGAAGTGAAGTTCTCCTTTAAATATTGAAATATTGTGAGAGCTGAGGATTCATCTTAAAGGTACAATATTCAACTTTTGGCGCTCAATCAGTTAACAAATAAAATTGCATGTATCTTGTGGAATAATAAATTGTTTTAGTTTCAGCTCTGTGTGAATGTAGTTTAGAGCACCAATGTACACACTGAAATCTAAAAAAAGATCAAGGTTTTAAATTAACGAGGGCCTGTGGCAAAAATGCCACCAAAATGAATAAAAATGGCCCATAAATACAAGACAAGGGGGCAAAAAATGCCCCTGTACAATCAATCAATTGCGAATTTAAAATTAAGTGTGAAAATTAATGAAAGGTTTGCGGAACTACGTTTTGATTTGCTCACACTGCATCAGATTGCTTTTACATGTTGTTTTGTTCAGCACTGAGCCTTATA
>JAHKKF010520989.1:0-10000 GCA_019740295.1 Labeo calbasu | reverse complement strand
ATGCTAGTTAAATTTGAAGCCCAGGAAACAAGAAGAAAGCGCACATATCCTATATAATTCAGAATGCATGGTAGATGGTAAACCCTTATTCATTGCATCATCTGTCTTTTTCTTTTATGTTGAAGCTAGGAGTTTGGCCTTGCGGGATTTTACTTAAAAGACTTTGAATTGCACCAAAGATCAAGGTGAAATAGTCTCCCATAGATAGTCTTTTCATTAGTGGCATAAAGTCTGGTCCACTCTGCAACTTATTCTGGCATAGAACCACCTATGTTTTATTTATTTATCTATTTATTTTTATCAGCTGACATTCAGAGGTGGGTAAATTTGAAATGGACGAAACAGACAGTAGTGGTGTGAATTTCTAGTACATTGTAAAAAACAATTTGTTGAGTCAATTTAAAATAATTTGTAAATTGTAAGTTCAGTCAACTCCAAAAAAGTTTATTCAACTTGAAATGTTAAATTATACTAAATGACAACTTAGATATTTGAGTTGAATCAACTTAAAATTTTAAGGCAGCTGGGTTACTTACTCATCTGTTAAGTTTAGCAAACACAAATATCTAAGTTGTTACTTAGTACAACTTAACATTTTAAGTTGACTAAACTTATTTTAGTTGACTGAACTTAAAATTTTAAGGCAGCAAGGTAACACATTATTTTAAGCTGACTCAACAAATTGTGTTTTTTTATTTTTTACAGTGTAGATGTATAATTAAGATGTTTTGGGGAAAAAAAAAACATCTACTAAATGACTAATTGCTTCCTTACTCCCCCAGCTTTATGTGTTTGCATTTGTAGACATTCTCAGCATTTTTGTATGCGCTGCATGTGTATCAGATGAAAGGATGGGCGAGCCGGTTAACTGTCATATATCCTCTTTAAGATGGCAGAAGCCGGACAGGAAAGGTGCATGCAGGGAAATTGAATCCTGTCTCAGTTAATGCATCTGAAATTGTGCCTCTCTTGGATGTCTATATGGAACTGTTTATTCATGCATCTTCTTTTCGCCATCATTCATAACATCAATGCATTCACAGACTGCACTGTCGCATCAAACCGCAGATGAGACATTTCCCCATCAAAGAGATGGACATTGACATGGAATCCATGGACATAAATATGACGCCTTTAGATTCTCTTTTATATCCGTACCTGTTGTTGACATGGTCACGGTGCGGTAGAGTGCATATAAAAAGGTGAGTAAATAGCAGAAATTGATTTAGGATGCACTGGCAGCCAGTACAAAATGTGTGTGTGTGTGTGTGTGTGTATATATATATATAAAATATATATACACACACACATACACATTTGAATATATTTATATTTGAAAATATATAGATTAAAACATATCTGGATTTCATCACTGATTACTCAGAAAATCTGATCTGGATAAACAGATAACACAAGCAATTGTACTTTTCACTTTTTTAATTAAATACAGCAAGTAATGATTCACAATGCAGGATGGAGAAAGTAAGTATACCCTTGAACTGTTTGTGTGTTATGTATTCGTAAAATTGTAAGTCTGTAATTGTGAGACTAGAAGACATTTATGGGTAATCAATGAAGAAATCCATCTATTTTTTAAGGGTTCATAAACATATTCTTTCCACTCTCTATATTTCTAGCAGTGATGATATAAATATGTTGTGCGTTAGTTAGACATTTTGCAAGGTAAAAACCTCCACCTTCACTACAACTATACATTTGTCTCTCACATCCTCAGTAACAAGAAGTAGGTCTAAACTTTTGCTCTGAGCTAAAAGTATGTTGTTTATGTCATTCTGAAGAGAAAAAAATAGTTCAGGTGAAAAAAGAAAATGCGCACACACACACAGACACACACACCTCTGTAAACCTAACACCTCATTCTGTAGATTGTGTTTTGTTCTTTTGACACCGGTTCTTGTTGCACCATTGTACGCTTTGTATCTTTTTGCTACCTGCTGAAGCAATTAGCGCAACATGCTGCACTGTTTTGGTGATTGCCAAAAAAAGAATATCAAATGTAAATTATGTTTGTGCCTATTACAATGAACTTTACCAGCATGGAGACAAAAAAATACTGTTATCTAGTGAAACGGTCGGTTATTTTCATAAAAATAATACAATTTAAATATTTTTTTTTAATGTCAAATGCTCGTCTTGTCTTATTCTGCCTGAACTCTGTTTTTTTACAGGTCATGACAGTTAGGATATGTCAAAAAACTCCCATCTCATGTTCTCCCTCAACTTCAAAAATGTCCTATATCAGTGATCTTTTTTGTTATGGGTGTTTGATCTTCACTTTGCAAAGACTGGTTCAGTACTTCTGCAGCGATGTAGGATGGTTTTAAAATGAGTTCTGAAGTTGAGGGAGAAAATACGATAGGAGTTTTTCAACATACCCTAACTGTCGTAGGCCAGAATACACAGAGCTCAGGCAGAGCAAGACAAGACGAGCGTTTGAGATGAAAAATGCATGAAGTACTTTGATTTCTTTTTCCTAACATATCTGAGGCATATATCAGAAAGAATCATGGGCTATGTGCCCATTGCTCAGATCTGTTCAACACTGCTCAGATATTGATAATTATATGATGATTACAGCTTCATCATAGCTATGTTCCAGCGTTTCACACACATTATGCTTGTATGGGAGTTTAAGCTGGTGTCTCTTACTAATCATATTCTTACCTCTTCTCCCATCACATCCTGTCCCTTCTCTCAACATTTCTCCTTAAACGGCAAAATAAATTGCTATCCAAAACAAATTTTGAAGTTTCTGGTAGTTATGATGCTGCTAGACAGTTTTAATGGAGGTATTCACAAGGACTTCTTTTTGTTGTGCAAGATGCATCAAACAGACTGTGGGCAGGCATTAACATATCCTCCAATCATTGTCCAGCTGTTTCGTCCCATCCCAGAATGGCTGTCAGTTACTGCCTGTCATTGTCAGTTATGGGCAGGGGTAACATGATGTGTGAAAACTCCCAGAATTCCCCAGTGCACTGTCCTGCCTCTTTGACTGTCCTTGTGCAAAGTCACTCAGCATCCGCCACTGACGTAATCTCTGATAAGCAATATATCTTGAAAACTTTACTTCATATTTGAACCACTCTCTCTCACTCTTTCATTCCCTCATCCTAAATTGCAGACAGGGGACGGCCCAAAACAGACAAATTAAATTTTGGTCTCAAACCTACAGTTGGTTTTAAAATGTTTTGTATTTAGCCTTGAACTGGGCTCCCTCCAAGGGGCCTGTCAGTGGTGGATGTGTTGTGCAGTAGGAACATTTAGTTCTCAGTCATTTGATGTTTGCTATCTCTGGAGAGAAGACAGAGAAAGTATTGTACAGTAAGTGGCACATTTTCTTTCCTGGTTACTGCATTGTGATGAGGCTTTCAGACAGTTCTAAGATGATTCAAACATGCAGAATTAATACACCTGGAGAGGAGCCCTTATAATGTTGTTTATCTCTGTTGGGCTTTGTTACTCATAGCCAGTCTTCTTAGCCTTGTTTATACACATGAATCTTGCATGCATGGATCCATCGATTTGAGCAACCATACTCTTTGAAAAACTATATACCTTACAATGTCCAGTACTTCCTATAACTGGTAGAAGTTCTTGTAGATCAAGTAGTGCATTGCTCTTGCAACACAAAGCTCATTGGTTCATCAGTTCCCAGGAACTGATCAAATGTACACCTAAAGTTGACTGCTAGAACATTCTGCTAGATCTTTCAACAACATCCATGTATTAAAGGAAGTATGCAACCTGCCATATTTCTTTATGGCCACCCAAGGAAGGACACAGACTGATGAAAATAATATGCCTGATATGCCAAATGCACATGAACTCTATGAATGTCAATCATCTTGAGCTAAACTTAGCAAAAACCAAGCTGGTATTCATGCTGGCCAAGACCTTGTCATTTCACCAGACAATTTCAAGCATCTCACCCACACAGAAAGACAAGAGCCTTGGTGTTACACTGGACAATGTCTTGGCTCAACACATACTGAAGCCATGCAGATTCCTCCTGCAAACGCTCTGCTAAGTCAGACCTTTTCTTACCAGGGAAGTTACTCAGGTTCTGCTACAACCCCTGGTGTGCTCTCATTTCGATTTATAACAAATCAGTATTGGCTGACTTCCCAGTGTATGCAATAAAACCACTGCAGCTCATCCAGAATACTGCAGCTCAGCCGATATTACACCTTTTCAAGTACTCCCACGTCACACATCTGCTATGCTTCCTCCTTTGGCTCCCTGTCCCAGCCACAGTCAAGTTCAAAACACTTGTCCTAGCATGCAACCGAGCTGACATTTCATGGTGAGGTCAATGTATGCATGATATGGGTAGAAGATATGGGCCCTACATGGGCTTGTATGGGTCCTAAATGGGTTTGTCCATGGGTTCCATGTTGGACCTGGTGTATGTACCATATATACTGGGGCTTAGTCAGATAGGGTAACATGGAACCCAAAGACAAACTCATTTAGGACTATACCAATCCATTAGCCCCAGTATGAACTAGATAGGGCTGAAATTCGTGAACAAACCCATGTAGGGCACATGTACCTCTAGCCTATATCATGCCTGCAATAGCCCCATGATAAAATGTTGGCTGGGAATGTAGTCAGTGGACAAGCATCCTCTTTGCAGTGTACCCCAAGGAGCACAATTTGCCCTGATACCGAAAGGCTACGTTCACACTGTCAATTTTGGGGATAGACAATCGCATTTACTTACAACAGTGACCAAAATAATATCAAACATGGCAACGTCCATAAAACTGAAAGTTTTAGCACTTTCTGACACATCAAGAGTCCAATCGAGCCGCGAGTTCATCCACAAAACCTTCATTAACTGACAGCAGCTTTTATATTTGGGTGCAGAGCAGAGCATTTGAGTTGCTGGTTTATGCTGGTCTTAGCTGGTCATGTTGCTGGTCAAGGACCAGGATAAACCAGCAAAGGACCAGCATAAACCAGCTAAGGACCAGCTTAAACCAGCATCAAAACATACCTAACCACCATCCCAGCATCAAAACATACCTACCAGCATATGCTGTTTTTTTCACCAGGGATGCATATGAATTATCATGAGATCACGTTGACAAGGCGCATGTTTCTGTGTGAGTTTGCTGTAATCAGAACAACTTTAAAGTCTGGTAGTGTGTGATCCTCATCATTTAGTGTATGATGCCAGTTTTTTCTCTGTGACTATTACAAAGTCTACATGTGTATGATGCCAGATATTTTAAGATCTGTTAAGTTTTCAGTTGTGTCGTGTAATCCAGCCTTTATAAGGCAGCTTACTGTTGTTGTCTGGTATAGACTGCCTGACTGGAAGACTCTTGAGTCAGAAGTGCCCCTTTGACATGGCGTCTAAATAAGTAGCTCACTTTGTTTGGAACATCTAATAAGAAAGCAGAATACTTGTTTATTTTCTGCTTACACCCTACTTTACTAGTTAAGCCCCAATTAGAATGAAGGCCTCCCTTTTAGCAGCAACATGGATAAACCCCTAAATGTAGATTGCTTGTGGCCATTAAAATTACCTCTATGTGAAATGTAAATATATTGTGCTTAAGCAGACTGTACAGTGCGCACACTGCTTTTTTATGCCAAGCGCTTTCTTCAGATTAAAATATGCCTGTATTTATGATAAAATCTGCTTACGTGACAGCACAACCTGGTATTTCCCAAAAGTACCGTATGATACCAGTCAAGTTACAGTACCCAATGTAAATGAGGAATAAAATTTGCACAGCAGGCAGTTTTTTTTTTTTTTTTTTGCTGTGAAGTGTTTTTTTTTTTTTTTTTTTATGATGTCCGGCCCCAGTGCTGACAGTTGATGGTGGTCTCATTTACTTACTGTGTGTGTATGTGTCAACATTTTGAGCATGGGACAGGTGTCTTTATGAGGACAGGTAAATTGGACAGGTGTTTTGGGGGTTATTTTACTTCTGCAACATAGGGGCCTTTCGAGATTTCAGCTGCAGCTGAGTTGCTTTATTCAGATGCACAGCCCTTGTGACTGGTGTCACTGTGAAGATATACACAGAGCGCTGTAGCTTATATCGGTTTCCTCCTCTGAGCGCTTGTGTGTCTAGAAATATACAGGTCAGCAAAGAGATGAGGGGAAAGGAACAGGAGTGTGGATATAAAAGAAAAGGTAGACAGCCCTAACGGATATGAAATTATTTATTTTTCTTACAGCATAGTTTGAAGGAATATTGTTTAACAAGGTTTTTTTTATGTCTGTGTACTATGGTAGCCCGTTCCACCACTGAATAAAAATAAATACATAAAAAAAAAAGGTAATTGCAAGATTTTATCTCACATTTCTGACTTTTTTTTTTTTCACAGAATTGCATAATACAAACTTGCAATTCTGAAGTTTTCTCAGAATTGTGAGATGTAAACTTGCTATTGCGAGTTATAAAGGCCAGTTCTGAAGGGGGGAAAATAGATTGATATGTTCTCACAATTGCACATTTATATCTCATAATTCTGACTTAATAACTTGCAATTGCGTGTTATAAAGTCAGAACTGCGAGATATACATTTACAATTCAGAGAAAAAAGTCATAATTGCAAAATATGAACTCGTAAAATCATAATTGTGAGTTTGTACACTGCCCTCCAAAAGTTTGGAAACACCCCTGGCAAAGTGTGGTTTTGGATGATATCAGAATAAATCCTTATCATTTTTTGGTGCAAATACATTAAAGTAACTTGACATTATCACTGAAGACCAGCAATAATAATTTTCATTTTGATTACATAATAATGGCAGTATATACATGTCAAAGTCAGACACACCCCTTTGCCAGCTGTGATGCCTGGTTACTGGTTTAAACTTGGCCCAGGTTTTTAAAAGATTTTTGTTTTGTTTTTTTTTTTCACACCTTAATAGCTTCAACAACTGATTGCCAATTAAGTTTAGAATACAATGAATTTAGGCCCAGATTATGCAGAGCTGCCAATGGTGGATATTTTGATGAATCGAAAATTTACGTTTTTTTTCTATGTATAAACTGTTTATGTAATAAAATATGTTTTTGTAGTTTGTGTTGTCCCTTATCAGTGCAAAATTATCACAAATTGAAAAGGATTCATGCCAATATTGTCCAAAACCCCACTTTTCTAGGCCGTTTCCAAACTTTTGGAGGGCAGTGTATCTTGCAGTTCTTTATTCCTCAGAATTACGAGCTTTATCTCGTAATTCTGATTTTATTTCCCAGAATTGCGAGTTTGTATCACGCAATTCCAAGAAAACAAGTCAGAATTGCAAGATGTAATCTCACAATTGCAAAAAAAAAATAAAAAAAATTAGAATTGTGAGATAAAAAGTTGCAATTACCTTTTTTTTATTATTATTATTATTATTATTATTATTATTATTATTATTCAGTGGTAGAATAAGGGATTTCATATATATCTGTGGCATACTTTGTAAAAAAAAAAAAAAAAAGCAAAACAAAACAAACAAACAAAAAAACCTACAAAAAAAACAGAAATGTTATTAAATGTATGATACTGTTGATTAAATTAATGAGTAATACTTTATCATTTTGACAGTCACATGTTACTTACTATCTAGGGAAATGATTGTTTATTATGTATAAAAAAAAAAATTAAAAAAAAAAAATCGCATGCGAACTCTGTGTAATCTGGGTCAATACAGTTACAGGTATGTTGGAAAAGTCCCATCCGTGATTTCTGTGATTGTGACAGCATGCTACAAATGTTTTTTTTAATGTTTTTTTTGTTTGTTTGTTTTTAATAGACATATACATTTAAAAAAGTGCAAACATCATGACTATTTTACATGGATGTTGGCCCTTGTGTGGGGGCAACAGAGATTGATCTTGTCAAATATTGGCAAAAACCCTTAAAAATAATCATACGAAAAAGAAACTTATTTTCATCCCATTTTTCCCTCAGAGAAAGTGTAAAACAAACAAAAAAGAAAAGTTGCATTCGGACAAAGCCTCTGTAAAGTAAGTCCATTAAATATTCTCTGGCAGCAGATCGGCTTTGGTATACAAATGTCTTTAGTGGTTTCAATGTGTGCTCAGATGCATCGGGGGCAAGTGAACAAAGCAGTATGTAAATGCTCTTTGACATGACAGTGGTCTGTTTTTCTCTCTACACAGCCAGCAGAGCAGCATAAGCCCTTGAGTCAACACACAGACACATCAGATGCCAAGACCTCTATCTCCCATTATAAATAACAACGAGACCTATGAAACCACACTCCCTTTTTCTATCCCTCGGTCATTTCTGTCCTTCACAACTTTGCTCGCAATTAGGATGGGAAACAAATTCCACGGTACAAACGGCTGGATGCACATGACTGGCTAAGTTATAGTTAATTTTCAGCCTTTTTAATGCCCTGGTCTAAATTTGTCAGTCAGAGTAATTGGAAAAGCCATTAAAGTTTATGAGAGCTGTGCGAAATGTTGTTCGTGTCATTATTGATTAGGTGCGCGTGGAAAGCCGTGGCTTTGAGCTTTCAGAGGTGAATGAATGACAGGAAGCTGTCAGCGGGTTGATCCTCTCGCTGTTGCCGCACTATCTTTCCTCTCCAGACTTCAGATCCTATCAGCGGTGCTCTCGACGAATACCGTGCCATCACATCACAGTAATTCACACAGACCCCCCTTTCCCAATCTCCCTCTCGTTCTTTCTCCCTTCCCCTTCCTCCGTCCCAAAGGAGTGCCTCTCAGATGCTGAAGGAAAAACAATTTCAGCTCTCTACAGTCAATTGGCCCCTCCGCAGCAGTGCGGCATCATTCTGGATGGGCAAGCTTCACGGCGCTATGATTCTGCTGAGCTGCATCGATTAATGACTCAGTGCTGGCGATAAACTCTGAGCTGAGATCAGAGCCAGCGCTGCATTCGTTCAACACTGTCGAGCTCAGCTGTTCTTACTGTATACGGTAAATGCGCAGTTGTTGCAACACTGCGATGAACATTGTTCTCCAGGGAGAGATCTGAGAGCTTCACGTCCTGTTTGCTGAATGATATCAGTTGTGTTCGCTGCGTCCCTTCTGCTCGTGGGACTCAAAATAAGTATATCGGCCCATTTCGTTGGAGGTTTGGCTTGACACTGATTCTGTGTTCATTTTTTTTTCTTTACATTCATACAACATGACACTTATGCACAATTCCCCCCTAAAGCACTGCAGCGCTATTCTGGGAGTGCAATCTCTTGCATTATGTAACAGTGGAGATGAGTCTGGGAGCAAACACACAGCATTAATAATGAGGATGTACAGCAGGTTACACTAATGCAGTGTGTTTTGTTAAGAAAAACAACCTCCAGTCACCACAGAGCAATATCTAGAGTTCCTTCAGAAATGTCCTAATTTTTTTCCAGCATTAAATTGTGGGATGAGGTGTAGTACATACTATGACAGCATCAAAGAGCAAAGTATTCAGACATTTAGGTCTCAACAGTCTCAAACTGACGTTATATCTATGCAACAATATGCAATGATATTGCATGATTTCCAGTTTCATTGGAGAACAAGGTTCATTGCATATATATTAATGTCATTTATATTAGGGGTGAAACTGTGGGATAAAATGTAAAAATGAATTATGATGCGTATATAACTCAAATGAATATTTTGCATATGAAATATGTAAAACAATTTTATTCATTTATAAAATGGGCAAGTTTCAGTTCAGTGTTAAGGTCTTACGAAATTTTAAGTCATGTTTTTTGCATCTTTTATTTAGATTAAATTATGTAGTGGAAGTGATGCTTGTTATGAAAAAAAGGAGAAGAAGAAAAGACGAGCTATAAGCTAAAGCTTGAGATTACACCACACAGTAAAAAAAAAAAAAAAAAAAAAAAAAAAATCTGTAAAATGTACGGTAAAAAAAAACCAACAGCTGTGGTTGCCAGAATTTTACAGTCTAAAAAATACGGTGGCAACGTTTTAGGTTTTAACTTTAACTTAAATTTACATTTAAATACTGTAAT
>JAHKKF010520986.1:8423-27846 GCA_019740295.1 Labeo calbasu | reverse complement strand
CTCTGCATTCATTCGATTAGACATGTTTTTAGAAAAAAACCCAATGACACGTTCTGTCTAATCGGGCCCTTAGCTGTTATAAATTCACTGTAAACCACGGCTTTACAGGGCTGATTGCTTTTATAAAATGGTTATTCCATATACGTAGTAAAATTTCACAAAATAAAACAGAAAAATAATGTATTGATATTAATAAAAACAGAATTTTAAAATGGTTAGTTCCGAGCCTCGTTCGAAGCTTTTGTAAGTTACAAACACACACCTTTGTTTACTTCTGTGTGTTGCCTGGCAACCACTTTGTTGCAACCACAGCTGTTTCTGAGGAACTACATTGTTTGGTGGAAGAATACTTTGTTTTTATTTATATCATCAGAGATTGTCTTACTATAGGGAGATGAAAGGGGCTGTATTACTTACTATTAGAGAAAGCGTAACGGCTTACTTGGATCACCCGTTCTTTACTAACCAATCACATTACAGCCTTGACATCACTGAATTTTATTTCAGTGTTGTGCGACACTCAATCGCCCTTTACGGATACCATAGGAACGAAGGAGAAGTGCCGTAAGCTGAATTCCACCTGTCGCAAAAAGTGACTTCTCTTATAAAACGCCATTTTTTTTGCGTGGTAAACTCTAAAAATGTTTTAATCCAAAAGTATTGTTTAGTGTAAAACATATTGAAGATTAGCAGATAGACTGTCGAGTCATTAAATGATAAGCCGTTTTCTCTAAAAAGCTGTTTATTAAGTGTAGTGAAGCCTCTCTTCCATTGACATCCATTAAAGAAAACTGCTTCTGGTCTCCTTTCCCACTTTCTGCCAGACCGGAAGCGTTAGCTTTAGCCGTTACGTTTTTTTCGGCTAATGCTTGCCTTCTGGTGGCTTTGATATCATTACACTTTATTTGCCCTGTTTTATTTTGTGAAACCTTACTACGTATATGGAATAACCATTTTATAAAAGCAATAAGTCGTGTGAAGTTGTGGTTTACATTGAATTTATAACAGCTAAAGGGGTCCGTTTCATGTCGTGCCTAACTACGCCCCTTAACTCTTCACTGTAAACCATGGCTTCTTGGGGCTTATTGCTTTATTCATTACGTAGTCACGTTGGAAAGGTCATGTGTAACATGTGCAAGATGAGCATTTGTGGTTAGAAAGTATAGAATTTTTTTGTTTGTTTTAGAAAATGACACATCGTTTCACTAGATAAGACTCTTATTCCTCGGCTGGGATCATGTAGAGCTCTTTGAAGCTGCATTGAAACTGCAGTTTGGACCTTCAACCCGTTGGATTTTTTGTTTTTGTTAAACAAGGTTGCTTGTATATTTAGAGGAAAAGTAAATGACCCTAAAGTATGTCTGGTGCAGTTGATCCTACACAACTGTGTGTGTTTTCACGGCAACTTGCGCTTCTTTCAGACTGAGCTTCCTCAGAGAGGGGTCAGCACATTTGAAAAGGCTGATTGAGTTTTCAGCAAGAAGGTGAGAGGGGGGTAGTGCAAGAGCGACTTGCTCTCTCTTTACTGCCACAGACCTTTCGTTTTGTGTGTGGCCTTGGAGGAAATGGTCAGGAAGCTCACGTCACCCTGAAAGACTAAGTACATTCAGGGTGTCTCAGAGGGATTTGAGTTTGTTTCGGGTTTGACAGGGCTTGCAGTACTGAGGGAGATGGTGTTTATTCAAGATCTGGAGCTTGACTGAGAAGTGTGCCTGTTAAATGTTTGACCTAAAGATGTGGGGTTAGTGTAGCACAGTGGGTAAAAATCAAGTTTTGTTAGTGAAATGTCTAGAAGAGTTATTCAGACCAGCATACACTTGTCTAAATGTTTTTTTTTTTCTTTGGCACATCCAGCAGTGCACATCCAGTTGATTAGAATAGCTATAACGTCTTATGTCGGTTATCATTTTGATATATTTCTGAGGAAAGCAAGTATCACAAAAGAAAGCTAAAGTTTGTTTAATTAGCATTTTGCTTTTAATGAGATTTTATTTTATTTTTGATTTCAGTATTTGTAATTTTAATTTTAAGTTTTAAAATATTCCAATTTAGTATTTTTATTATATTGAATTTTTATTTTGTTTATTGATTTAGTATTTTATTTAGTTTTTTTTTTTTTTTTCAATTGAAATATATTTATTTCCATATAAAACATTTTTGCACTACCAGTCAAAAGTTTTTGAACAGTAAGATTTTTAATGTTTTTTTAAAGAATTCTCTTCTGCTCACCAAGCCTGCATTTATTTGATCCTAAGTATGGCAAAAACAGTGGAATTTTGAAATATATTTACTATTTAAATTATCTTTTATTATATAAAAATTTAGAAAATTTATTATATAAATTATATTTTATATTATTTTTATTTGAATATATTTTAAAATGTAATTTATTCCTGTGATTTCAAAGCTGAATTTTTAGCATCATTACTTCAGTCATATGATCCTTCAGAAATCATTCTAATATTCTGATTTGTTGCTCAAAAAACATTAATTATTATGATGATGTTGAAAATAGCTTTGTAGCTTTCTATTCATCAAATAATCCTGAAAAAAATGTACTCAGCAGTCTTAAATATTGATAATATTAATAGTAATAATAATAATGATAATATGAAATAAATAAATAAATGTTTCTTGAACAGCACATCAGCATATTAGAATGGTTTCTGAAGGATCATGTGACACTAAAGAAGATGCTGAAAATTTAGCTTTGATCACAGGAACAAATAACATTTTAAAATGTATTAAAATAGAAAGCAGTCGTTTTAAATATTAAAAATATTTCACAATATTGCTGATTTTTCTGTATTTTAAATCAAATAAATGGTGAGCAGAAGAGAATTCTTTAAAAAACTTAAAAAATCTTACTGTTCAAAAACTTTTGACAGGTAGTGTATGTGATTAAGTTAATTATTGTTCTCACTAATTTAATTTTATTGAATTAAACTAATTTAATTTTCCTTTTATGCTGCATTGCATACTAGCAGAATAGAACCATAAATCACATTCCTATTTCTACAAGCAAAAAATATATATATGTATTTTATATAATTTGCGCCATCATTTCTACAGTGGTTCTTTGTTTGTTTTTCCAATTTGCACAGGACTAAAATTACCAAGCAAATCTGTGAAACACAAACTCTTCCAACCTTCTAAGCAAAGACTAGTCCTGTCCGAATAGGGCCATTTTCTAAGCAATGCTAAATCCTCGCAAAGTTGTTGCCACTCAACCTGGCGTCAGATTATCTTTCAAAACAGATATCCGAGCACTGGAAGTAACAGGCTGGAGACTCGAAGCATGCGTGTTTATGTGCAGCTCTCGGCCGATTGGCTGAGCCGAAAGTGTGAAAGACCGTAGGGAGGAGGATGCATGAGTCGGGGGTGGGGTAAGGGGCGTGTCCTCCCTCTCTCTCTGTTTGCCTGGTGTCCCTGCTTGATGAGATCAGCGGATCGCCTTTCATCATGAGGCAGCTCTCACGCTGCTGCTCGCACTGCCGTCTGTCCTCTCTCTCTCTTCTCGTTCTCCCTCTTTCTCTCTCTCCTTCCCTTTCTCTCTCTTTCGGACCGCCGAGCTGGAGTTCGGAGCCGGAGCCGCGACCCAGGACGGAGTAAAGAGTGCGGAGTGGGACGGAGGCTGCCACGGCTGGGATTAACCTCAGGGAGGGGGTGGGGGGGTTACATCTCTGGGGAGAAGCTTCTTTTCTCCTTCCACAGCAGGGAGACACAGAGAAAAGAGAAAGAACTAGTGTGCGCTCCTTCTCACAAAGAGAGGAGATCCTTTCGTCCTTTACTCCAGCGGGTTTCCTCGTTTTTTTTTTCCCTGAGCGGGCGACAACAGGGGAGTTCTGCCGGGGAGACCATCGCAACCGGGTCGGTGTAAGCGGCGTACGTTTGTTCTCGTGCTTGTGTGTGTAATGAAGAACTTGATGTGTGTTTACTTGTGTGAAGAAACTATCCTGTGATCTTTCATTCCTTCCCTTCTTGCTTTAGGCTGTTTGGGTTACCTCAAGTGCACTCTTTCTTTCTAGCTCCCGCTTTCTGGCATTCCCCGTTGTCTTTTATTCCTCTAATAGAGGTTTGATCCTCTAATTGAGGTTTGATCCACCCTGGCACAGGATACTCAGCAAGGATACAGTCTTTTCTTTGTGTTGGATGTTACAGCTGCCAGTGATGTTTCTAAACCTGGGATTTCCACACATTTAACACTTTCTGAGCTCCAGGGAGCGGGTTCGAGACCCCGAATGCAGCATTGGGCGCCCGGGTCCTGCTCTTGAGGATCGTGCGCTTGTGTGGGTTGGAAAGAGAAGTATTTTCACCTGAACCCCCGGCTCATGTTTTCTCAGCTGCCGTGCGCGATCAGATAAGGTGATTAGAGGACGGCTGGATCTTCTCCTCCCTGCGTTGCGCGTCACGGCTATCATTTGTCTTTTTCTTTCCTCTGGTTTGGTGTTCAGAGGAAGCGTTCCCACAGCGCTGGCTGACTCTTAGCCCGGGGAGCAGATTTGAATGCTTTTCATTGTGTCCCTCGTGTTTGTGTGCACGCGCGGCTTGTGGATTTGCATGCGTCTGTTTGCGCGCGTGTGGCTGTGTGTTTCCAATGGTGGAATGTTTATGGAACAGACTGTGTGTTTTTGTGTCGAGGGCAGTGGGGCATCTCTTACAAAGAAGTACTGTAGTGGTGTCATGGTACATTGCTGATATCAGATGGTCATACCGTTGTACTTTTTTACACCACTTGTAAAACAAAAGTCATGTCACTAAAACATCGCAGTAAAACTGTGGCACTTTGATAATACTGAAAGATTTTACCATGGTATGTATCAAAAACATCATGGTAATGCTACCTTGATATATCACTTGGAACATACTTTGAAAAGCATGAAGTACCATGTAAATACCATGGTACCAACACAGTACTTTGCTGTAATGGATACTAGTACAGTACAAAAACGTACAAACCATAATATTACTATGGTCCTTACCAAAAAAAACATGGTAATAACATTGGCTTAATGCCCTGAAATACTTTCAGTGTAATTTCAGGATTATTTTTATACTGTTTTAAAATACATACTATTTTGCATTAGATTTAATTTTTATATTTTTTACATTTTCAGTTTTATTTCAGTTTTAGTCATTATAGTACTTTAACTTTTATTTATTTTAATACAATCTCTCTTAATCTTTCTTAAGTTAAAAAATTTATCTTTATAATATTTTAACTATATATGTGACCCTTGACTACAAAAACAGTCATAAGGGTTCATTTTTAAAATTGAGATTTATACATTAATATGCTTTCGCTTGATGTGTGGTTTGTTAGGATTGGACAATATTTGGCAGAGATACAACTGTTTGAAAATCTGGAATCAAAAAAGTGAAGTTCTTAGCAATGCATATTACTAATCAAAAAGTAAGTTTTGATATATTTATGGTAAGAAATTTACAAAATGTCTTTATGGAACATGATCTTTATTTAATATCCTAATGATTTTTCACATAAAATCATGCCAGTTATATATATCTGACCCTGGACCACAAAACCAGTCATAAGTAGCGTGGATATATTTGTAGCAATAGCCAACAATACATTGTATCGGTCAAAATTGCCAAAAATCATTAGGATATTAAGTAAAGATTATGTTCCATGAGGAACATTTTGTAAGTTTTCTACTGTAAGTATATCAAAACTTGATTTTCTCAATATTTCGATTTTTTTTTTGCACCCTCAGATTCCAGATTTTCAATAGTTTTATCTCTGCCATCCTATCCTTACAAACCAAATTGACCCTTATGACTGATTTTGTGGTCCAGGGTCACATATTTCATAGTGCTGGAAGACTACCATATTAACATACTGTGATATTTATCACGGTGCATGTCCTACAATATACTGTGGTTTTTACCACAGTACTTGTATAGCATAGCGCTAAAAGCTTATCATATTCATTGGTTCATATCCAAATGAGTTTGTATGTCTTTTTTGTGAGTGATATCTGCACATGTGTCCCTGTGTATTTGTGAGTGTGTGTTGCGAGTGGTGTGGGATGGGGGGCACAGGGTGTCTGTGTGTGTGGGACGAGGAGGGCAGTGGGACTGCTTTAATCACTGAGTGTGTTGTCTGAGAGCAGTGGGCTGGAAAGAGCTGACTGGAGCTGCTCTGTGGGGAGAGGCTCTTCTGGGAGAGCTTAGAGCTCAGCTGTTAGCCGTGTGAAGAGCTACACAACCATTTGCCTAACCATTCAATGTCCCTCCTTTGGAGAGGGCCACTGGATTAGTGCCAGAAGCATTTGTGTGTGTGTGTGTGTGTGTGTGTGTGTGTGTCCGTGCTGCTTAAGGGTTTGAAAGGACAGGAGGTGGGCTCGCACATCTGCCACAAGGCTGTGTGTGTGTGTGTGTTTGTGTGAGAGTGTGTGATTACCGGTTTTGGGTTGGGGGTGGACACTTTAGTCACAGTGATAAATGGCTTTTGGGCTGTCAGAAAGCCTGGACTTCAATGGCTGTGTCTTATATTTACACTCTTCCTGCACATAGCTGCATCTAATGTTCTCGTTGCAGAGCCTTAAGACTTCTGAGCTCCTAGGCACAGGGAAATTGAATGGGAAATTATATTGTGAGATATTTGGAGCAGATTAACAGGAAGTATAGGAAAAAAAGTCACTTTTAATGAAAATCAGATTTAGCATGGCCCTGTCAGAAAGATTTGGAATGTTTCATTGGCTTTCTGGTGACAAACTGATGTTTGAAGTCGACAGTGTTCTATTAAATGGAGTTTTATTGTGGTATTTATTAAATAGTTATTTTGCTGTAGTTTATAATATGGTTTTGTTTTGCTAGACGGAAAGAAATATAATTGGATCTTGTATGGGAAGAACTTTTTGGATATTTGGAAGGGCTTTAAGAAATGCAGTAAAATTGTTTTCGGCATTGATTATTACAAGAAATGTTTTGAGAACCCAGTCAGTAAATTAGTAGAATTTATGAAGGATCATGTAACACTGAAGACTGGAGTAATGGCTGAAAATTCAGCTTTGCCATCACTGGAATAAAGTACGTACATGGATAAGTAAACTTAAAGGAAAGTACACGGAGAAGAAAATGTAAAAAATTTTACTGACCCCAAACGTTTCAACGGTAGTGTAGGTTTGGATATTTAAAGGAGTAGTTCACTCCCAGACCAAAAATTTACAGATAATGTACTCACCCCCTTGTCATCCAAGATGTTCATGTCTTTCTTTCTTCAGTCGTAAAGAAATTATGTTTTTTGAGGAAAACATTTCACGATTTCTGTCCATATAATGGACTTCTATGGTGCCCCCAATTTGAACTTCCAAAATGCAGTTTAAATTCAGCTTCATCTCATCTTTTCTAGCTCTGCGTGAACTCTTTGTATTCCGTTCATGACAGTTAGGATATGTTGAAAAACTCCTTTTTTTTGTAAAGGACATTTGACCTCCTTTGCATGTTCACTTTGTAAACACTGGGTTGGTACTTCTGCAGCAATGTAGGATGATTTTGAAGTTGAAATGAAATGGGAGTTTCTCGACCTACCTTAACTGTCATGAACCAGAATACACAGAGTTCACGCGGAGCTAGACAAGACAAGCATTTGAGGTTAAAAAGTATATAAATGGTTAAGATTTTTGGATAAAAATAACCAATCGTTTCTTACTCGGCTGGGATCGTTTAGAGCCCTTTGAAGCTGCATTTAAACTGCATTTTGGAAGTTCAAACCCGATGGCACAGTAGAAGTCCATTATATGAAGAGAAATCGTGAAATGTTTTCCTCTAAAAACATAATTTCTTGACTGAAGAAAGAAAGACATGAACATCTTGGATGACAAACGGGTGAGTACATTATCTGTAAATTTTTGTTCTGGAAGTGAACTACTCCTTTAACAACTTTCCTGGTGACAGTCTGCCGTAGTTTATTCGAAGGTATTGTTTTGCGTTCGTTTTTAACAGACTTGCTAGACAGAGAATTAAACAGGGATTTATGTTGGACCTTAACAGGTTATACAGGCACGATTGCCACATTTAATAAACATTAGATGTATGGTAACACATCCTTGTCCTGTGTTGCCAAATCTACAGTTTTCACGTAGAATCGGGCTATGTTAAAACTTCTGCAGCGGTCTGTTTCTCATGTGCGCGGGTTGAAGCGACCCCAATAATGTGATATTTAGACCACTAAATGTGAATTTTACCAGGGGAACCCCGCCAAATTATGTGTATTTTACCCCCGGGGATACCCCGAAATGCAGTTTGTCTAGTTTTGGGCTTGTTTTGAGTGGCAATTTGGGAGGGTTTTGTTGTGAAAACCTGGCAACCCTGCCCTTGTCACATAGATTTGGATGTACCTCAAAGTCTGTGGCAGGTTTAACATTTTATTTGGTAAAGTATGAATGAGGTATTTTGTCTCTCACACCATGTCCTAACCAGGCAGGAGAAGACAGGACATTTTGTCAGGGTTTCTATTTCTAAGCTAAGGGTGTCATTGTAAACTCCCATTGGTCCAAAATTCTGTTCTGATTGGCTGTGATTGTCACAAGTAGTTCAGTAAGTTTACATGTTGTTTACATTTTATTTTGTCTAAGTCTGTTACTTCACAAAAATGGTGCGATTTCAGTCAGACTAAAGAGTTTGTATGACATTTTAAAAGAATGAATCGCTTTGGTCTGACTGAAATCATTATTTTTTAAGTGCGTGTAAACGCACTTAGCGTTGACAGAAAAATTACTTATCTCATTGTCACATTTGTTGTTAAACTTGTGACCAGATGTCACAGTACTGAATGTTCATATGCCGTCATTTCCTTTCTGTTCTCATTTGAGAATATTTTATATTTATGCTCTGTGTGCAGATGAGGCGTGGGTTAAATTAAAATTAGCAAAGTGTTGTTTGAGGGGGTTTTGCTGCTAAGAATTGCAGCGCATACGTTGTAAACAGATATCTGACTTCTAATTGAAAGCAGCAATGTCGTAAGGTTCACATTTATCCTGTCTCGGCTGTATTCGTAGTCTCTAGTTTCACTTTGATGTGACAGCCTCCAAGGGCGATCGCTGGATTCATCTGCTTGTGTGTCGCTTCAGAACACATCTCGCCCATCAGGACATGTCGAACCGAGAACTTTCTCTCTCTCACATATACGCTCATAATTTTAGTACTAAAACCCGTCCGTTGGCTTCTCTTTATTCCAGAATGTTCTGAACAGAAAAACAGCGCAGCCTGCTTCAACAGATGCCTGTTGTGAAAGCATTTCTCTCACACCACGTGCGCGTGTGTGCCGGTGGTGTGTCTCCATGGGCTGGGTCTGTTTAATTAGGACTGTGTAGGTAGACAGAGGCAGGGGGGACATGTGGCCATACGGCTGTCTGTCCTGTGCCCTCTGAACCACCTAGATGATAGAGCACTGGACGCAGGCTTTACTGATATGCCGTCTGTGTAAGTGACAAAGAGAGAGGGACAGGGAGATTGATAAGGGTGGGGGTGGGGAGGAAACAAGACAGAGAGAAAAAATGGACAAAAATGCAGTGCTAATGCTGCTGGAAAAAACAGGTCATACTTGTAGATGGTGTTGTTTCTGGTCTAGGATTTGAATAAAAATGAAAAGTGTNTAAGTGACAAAGAGAGAGGGACAGGGAGATTGATAAGGGTGGGGGTGGGGAGGAAACAAGACAGAGAGAAAAGATGGACAAAAATGCAGTGCTAATGCTGCTGGAAAAAACAGGTCATACTTGTAGATGGTGTTGTTTCTGGTCTAGGATTTGAATAAAAATGAAAAGTGTCTCTAAGACAAATGTCTTAGATAAAACAAAAAGGGATTGTATAGTATGAGGCTTTCAAGCTTCAAATACAGTTGAGGTCAAAAGTTTACATCCCCCTTTCAGCAGAACAATCCTTCAGGTCCCACAAATTCTTTGTTTGATTTTGAGATCCATCTTTTCACACTGAGGACAACTGAGGGGCTTATATGCAACTCTTACAGAAAGTTCAAACGGTCACTGATGCTCCAGAAGGAAACGCGATGCATTAAGAGCAGGGGGGTGAAAACTTTTTGAATTTGAAGATCAGAAAAATGTAGACATCTCTATTCCCTTCTGGAGCATCAGTGAGCGTTTCAACCTTCTGGAATAGTTGCATATGAGTCCCTCAGTTGTCCTTAGTGTGAAAAGATGGATCTCGAAATCATACAGTCATTGTTGGGAAGGGTTCAAATACACAAAAATGCTGTTAAACCAAAGAAGTTTTGGGACCTGAAGGACTTTTCTGCAATTTAGAACAACTGTTTTCTATTTTAAAGTAAAATTTATTCCTGTGGTGGCAAAGTGGAATTTTCAGCAGCCATTACTCCAGTTTAATGTCACACTGTCAATCAAGCTTTATTTTAATATGCTGTTTGGTGCTCAAGAAACATTACTATTATTGTTGAAAACAGTTGTGCTGCTTAATATTTTTGTGGTAACCGTGAATGTAGTTACAGGATGGAAAGTTATAAACCAGTATTTTTTAAATATAAATCTTTTGTGATTTTTGAATGTCTTTACTGTCACTATTAATCAATTTAATGCATCCTTGCAGAATAAAAACGTTAATTTCACTCTTAAAAATAAAGGTTCTTTATTGGCATCAGTGGTTCCATAAAGAGCCTTCAACATCCATGGAACCTTTCAAATGCAGAAAAGGTTCTTTATAGTGGAAAAAAGTTCTTTATATATTTAAAATGTTATTCAAAATGGTTCTTTTAAGAACTTTTCACTGAAAGGTTCTTTGTGGAACCAAACATGTTTCTTCTGTGGCATCACTGCAAAAAAAAAACCCTTTAGAGCCTTTATTTTTAGGAGTGTTCTTTGAAAAAGCCTTTGAATGGTAGAGTATAAAAATCTTCTAAACTCATACAACAACTTAACTAAATTTAGGTTGTTATTCCCTGAAAATCCCCTGAAAAATTCCCCCCAGTGAGTTGCGACCAGATTTTTTAGTCAGTAAGGATTCCATCAATCAATCATTATAACTAATTATTCAAGCAATTCATTAAAAAAAGACCAGACTGAACAAAACAATTCTTTCACAGATCTAATAATGAACTCTCATGACTGTGCCAAGGAGAACTAGAGCAGCTGTTCAGAATATCAGTGAGTAACAACTTAAATATCAGGTCTGTTCATTACCAGAGCTGTTTTATTCAGAAGATTTGTACTATAAATTTGTAAGATGTGAACTACTTTCAGGAGACATTTATGATGCTTTTGCTTTCATTTTGAAGCTTGAAAATTCCAGCTCTCATTTATTGTAATTGTATGGAAAAGACCAATACAACAAAATCAAAATATCTTCGTGTGTGTTCCACAGCAGAGAGAACGTCATACGGTTTTGGAATGACATGAGAATGAGTAAAAATGATAATTTTTGGATGACCTAATCCTTTAAGGTGGTCTACCAGATTGACCAAGAGCTAAGGTCTGACAGTCTAGCTAATCAACCGTCTTTTCAAACTGGTTTTAACTTGATTATCCAGCTGGGAGTGAGTTAAGAAACAAGAGACCGAAAGTGTGAGCAAATGAATGACACTAGCCACAGAGGAAAGAGAGATGTTCCCGATGAATTAGAGAGAGAGGATGCAAAGATAAACAACAGATGGCGAATGTGTGTTCCTACTCATCAAAGCCACCGGTGGCTAGAGGTGTGCGTGTCCATCACGTCTCCGGTGACCAGGGTAACGCAGGCGAGGGGCCAGGCACCAGGCGCTCGCTTCATCACAGACCCCCCACCCTTCTGAGGGGAAACGCAACCCCCGTGTGCCACAGAGCGTGCGAGAAAGAGGCCCTGCTGAGGGCCTGACGGGTGCTGAAGCATAAACAAATTCGGATGAGGATGTACACAGTAATGGCCAGTAGACTAAACAGTGCGAACACAGAGATACACGTCACACAGGGTGGCTCCGCATATTCAGAAGTGTATTATTTAAACAGAAAGTTCTCTGAAAAATTAAAACTCTTTTATTTTTTACTCCCTGTCATGTCATTCCAGACCTGTCTGACTTTGTTTCTTCCTTGGAGCACAAAAGAAGATATTTAATGTTGGTGGCCAAACAGTTTCGAGTTCCATAGACTTCCATCTGTCATGGAATAAACCAAATGTGTCCGTCCATTCATCTATCCACCCACGTTGTGATTTTTGTTGTTTCTGTCTGTCGAATGAGTATATTTACACTTGGTCATTTCATGTAGTGTTATTCCAACTGTAAATGTCCTCCAAAATGCAGTGCACGCCTTAAGGCCAGTCAGATTGCATAGATAGGCCTAACTGTTGTATAAAACAGCATTTAGGCCTTTTAAGCGGGCAGCCTGGGGTCTGCGATATTATCATTCCTCTAGTCATGCAGAACAGCTACAAGCTCTTGAGTCCTGGGGCGTTCGCCAAACACGCAACGCAGCGGCGGAAAATTCAATTACGTGGGCCTGAAAACAAAGAGCGCTATCTTTATGATGGCACAAGCAAAACAAATAGAGCCTGGAGTTTGGAATGGCAAATTGAGGAAGATGTTTATTACCCAAAAATGTTGCAGATTAAAGACCGTGTCAAAAAAGAAATCTGACAAAATGTGGCAGTTTAGTCTTCATCTGCGTTATTTCAATAACCCAAAACAGCTTCTAAGCACAGAAGAAAGACACATTTGGCTTGAGTGAAGAGATCGTGCTGCAGAGGAGCCACAGGGCACAATTACACCAGGGTTGTTTTGACTTCTACTTTGCTTTTCTTTGACTTATAGCCATAGCAGCCCCATCCCAGCGACACGCTCCCCAGCCGAGTGCTTTTGTTTTTCTAATAGATAAGTCAGCACAAATGGGCATTTTCCCATGCGGAGACGTACGGCCCTGGCAGACCGCTTTTATATGTAGTCTTGTCTCGCATGGCTAAGCAGATGGAGACAGCACATCAGCGGTCCATTAGAATGAGGTTGTTATAGTTACATTAGTCGTGTCTCATATGGTTCGGGATCATTACCCCTGAGGAGAGCGAGTGTAATTGATGTAGTGGACTCTTTTTTCACTTCTCAGCTTGACGTTGGGGTTTTATATCAGCAGTGTAACGCCCAAAGGCATGGTACAGTCATGCCATGCGGTCACCGTCTTACAGCGTGACTCAGTCACTCTGCTGTCACACATTGAAACACGCCAGCTGTCTGACTGTCGGTCTGTCTGTCTATCTACAGTATCTGTTCTATAAGTCTATATGTGACCCTGGACCATAAAACCAGTCATATAGGGTCAATTTTTTGAAATTGAGATTTATATATAAGCTGAATAAATAAGCTTTCCATTGATGTGCGGTTCCATTGATGTGAGGGCGCAAAAAAAATCTAAATATTGAGAAAATCACCTATAAAGTTCTTAGCAATGCATATTACTAATCAAAAATTAAGTTTTGATATATTTACGATAGGCAATTTACTAAATATCTTCATGGAACACAATCTTTGCTTAATATCCTAATGATTTTTGGCATAAAAGAAAAATCGATAATTTTAACCTATGCAATGTATTGTTGGCTATTGCTACAAATATACCCATGCTACTTATGACTGGTTTTGTGGTCCAGAGTCACATTGTTCTCAGTGGTGTGCGGTGGTGTTCTAAAATTAAAAAAAATAAATAATAATAATAATTTAAATTCATGTCCCAGTCACATTTTCTTGATTATATAAACATTACTCACTAAAAACTCCCACAAATCATGTTTTCAGGCCATTTAAAGTCTTATTTTGACGTGATTTGTGTGTAACAGGGCTCTACAGTGTGACCATTTCAGTCGCAACTAAGATGAGTGACAGCTTTTAATGTTTTTTAAGGGAGTTTGTAAATGAGATGTTGATTATAGTACAACAGTTAAATAAAGAAGTTAATATTAAGTGACTTACATTGTCTGACTTTCTCTATTTTCATCGTTTCATTTATAAATGAACTTTTTTAAACAAATCTAGTGAATCATTGATTCAGTTTCCCATTTATAAACACAGTCACTTGCTTTATTCCTGAATGAATCAGCCGTTCGAACGAATCAAATGAATGAATGTGTTCTTCTGTGCGACCTCTGTAGAACAAATTAATTTAGTTAATACTGATTTCATTTGATTGGTAACTTATCCCTATTCTACTTATTCTTATTCTGTTGTTGTTTTAATTTGACATTTTAAAAAGCTTATAATATATATATATATATAAAACTAGAAAAGTGGGTGTAGAGCCCTGTGTAAGTGTGTGATTTGTTTATCCACTTTTTTAATTAGTCTTCCTATTAACGCCATTATATTGTTCATTCAGACTGATTCATGAATGTGGAACGCTGGTTTCACCAAGTCCTGTCTATATGTCTGTCTTTCTATCTATCTACCTATCTATCTATGTATGTATCTATCTATCTATATATCCATCTGTTTATTCCTTCATTCATCTTTACTGTGAGCTGTCAACACAGTTGAAGTTAAAAGTCAAGCTATTTTGGTTGATAGCTGATACAGGAGGTATAATACTTTGTTTTATATAAACATCATAAAGAAATATGTGATGATAGTTGGCATGAAGTGGACATTTTCGAATCGTCCTAATGCAGTTTCCATTTTATACATTTTCAGGCTCAGTGCGGTGCTTAATGGAATGAATTGATCCAACAAAAAGCTTTTTGTCATCTCATTAGTGTATTTTGTTCTGTTCCTCAGACGTTTCTTTTTTTCTCAGACCTTGTTTTACAAGCCTTCATGTAATTACCTAATGTGAGAACAGTGTTTAAAAGTCTGTCTACAACTCCCAGACTAACAGCGTAATTATGTTTGCGTCTGTGTTTATTACAGTTATTAGTGACTGCAGCAGTTTGAGTGAGGGAATGTTAGTTAAACTGACATGCGCGCTCTGAACCAAGCACAACCTGAATGAAACACATTACTGTGCTTCTGCACGGCAGCAAGACTGTGAAAGCCTTTGTGCCCTCCTGCGGGAGCCTCTCCAGCTCTGAAATACGATACGGAAAACCTAACACCTCGACTCCTAGCACACGTTATGATAGCTGTGAGTGGCATGTTAGGGCAGCAACCTCTCTCTCTTTCTCATTCATTCTCTCTCTACACACACGCACACATTCACATTCTATCCTACTTCTTTCATGACCTCATTTATTTTTCCTTTAATATTGGTAACACTTACCCAGGATTCCGGGTTCTGACTGTCTGGCCGTCTGGCTACCCTCCTTCCTGCCGTCTGAATTCAGCTCTCTCTTTTCCTGTCTCTCTTCTCTGTGACCTTAATGTGTTGAGACTGTCTGAGGTGTGCTTGTGTGCATGTACAGTATGTGTGACCTTTTTCCTTTGTGTCGGTGACCTACGTTCTCGTCTGACAGAGAGCGAATATGTTATCTGGCACTGCTATGGTGAAACTACAAGTGACACTTTAGTAGCTGTTTTTAAATTAACATGGCTTTTCCAATAATGAGCTGTACTCTGACAAGTAGTAGTCTAACATGACACTGCACTGTTTTGTGCCACATTGTATCATTCCTAACAAGCTACAGTAGTGAGCTAATAATCAAACCATGTGTTCTATCTCTTATTCAGTTTATTAAGTTAGTGTGTTTAAATGGTTCATATTAATCAACTGGATAAACTATTCACTGATTTATTTGAATTTCACTCATGGTGCTTACCCATTTAATGCTTTGCAGTGGTCAGATACTTCACAAATAGCACAGATGCAATGGGCACAACAACACTGTTTATGTAAACATCCCCTAACTGTCTTTTTTGTAGAGCTCCTTCGTGTGATGTGACTTTCTTATTCCAGGAAAAACCATGCATCACTTACTGTAGCAGGAAGTTCCTGCTAGCGTTTCATACATCAGTATCGCATCTCCAGCACACTCTAAAATGGGCTTTTAATGTGGAGGTATTTTTGTGACGTTGAGGCTGATGTGAACTGAATCTCTCGCCTTTGTTCTCTCCTTTTCCTTCTCTCACACTCTCACAGGAACCAAGAAAAAAATAATGCTGTATTTTGGCTTCCATTCTTTCTCATACTTGGGGTTTTTGAAGCAGTATTAAGCAATCTGGTCTTATTATAAAAACGTACCTCTGGGAACTTTTTCGCAAGTCGTGAAATATGTACCGCCTTGTATGTTTTTTGACATATTGTGTTCAGTGTGAAATGTCCACTGGGTGGCACGTAAAGAGTGTTGTTTTTTTTTTTCCCCGTAACAGATGAACGTACATATGGTATGTTTTATGTGATGTTGGTTTTGTACGTGTCATCACAGTTTTGACTTAAAATGTGAGTGGCGCTATAACTCTAATTCTCCGTGATGTTTTAAAATAACGTTTACATCTGCACTGGTGTTGCCAAGTCCATGGATTTCCTGTGGAATTGGACTACTTTAACAATGTTGCCGTGGGTTGTTTTTGATGTCTGCGGGTTGAAGCGACCCCAATAATGTCATATTTGACCCCTAAAATATGAATTTTCCAGGGGAACCCTGAAAAAACCCCACATTTTATCCCCTTGAAAGTCCCCTTTTTAATTGTTGACTCCCTCAAAATGCGATTGGGCTACTTTCGGGCTAGTTTTAAATAGCAGTTTGGCGGGTTTTGTGGTGAAAACCTGGCAACCCTGGTCTGCACTACACCTAAACCCACCCGGTAGTATGAACAAAATCGAATTTGACATAAAAACACAATCACAAACATGCCGTTTTAGCTTGTTTTTTTTCGATATCTCATCTTTAAGCTCTTTCATTGTGAGTCGTTTTTAATGGGATTTGTACCCAAGGATTCCGCATCCTAAGTCCAATTTCCTTGCCGGTTGAGCTATCGAGTAAGCTTGTTATATTCGTAAACTGAAACATAAGAAGCTGTAATCTTAACTCTGTATGAAAACTATTACAAGTGCTTGCTGTTTTACCGCTTCTAGTGTTCATTTCGGTTGGAGACTGCAGTGATATGGAGTTATTGGTACGTATTTCGTGTCTTGTGAAAAAGTTCCTAACTTATCTCGTACCATTTCTGTTACAAACACCAGTGATGCCTGAAAATGTGCATTTCAGTGAGCAGAGACTGATAATTACTTTTTAGGCAAGCAGACTAACGATTAAAATAATCTTACGTTGGTGGAGACATTAAACTCCCAAGCCATATTTAAAGATGAGAATATAATGAGGATTTTGGGTTCTTTTGACTTGAGCCTGTTTGCAATTACGCAGAACACCCTAGCAACCACCAAGGAACACCTCCCAGAAGACCCTAGCAACTGCAAAATAACGTTGTAAAAATCACTCAAGTTATCCTAACAATGCTGTGGTAGTCACCCACACCTTGTGGCAGCAAGTTTCGCATAAACAAGCACGGCTCCAGTTTTCTTCGACTTTTTTTTTTACATTTATTTTTTTACATTTATTTTATAAAGTACCTTATTAAAATGCATCTGCTAAGTGATTGAATCTCTAGAAATGTCAGAGTTTCAAACTGTTTGTTTGAAGTGGCTATAGCTCTTTTGAGTGATACCATTTATTAGATTTTTTAATGCAATATGTGTGGGTCTGTATTGCGCCTTGCTGACATAAGCTGGGCTGTTTTTGAGCTAGAGGTGTCTTGTCATGTGTGAATATGTGCGTGTTCAGTATTTCTGTATGTCATACGGAAGGTGTCTCGTTCTCACCTGCGGCACTCATTATTACATCCTTCCCCATGGCAGTCTCTCACATGCTGTCAGGCTGCGGTTAGCCATCATCCTCTCTTTCTGCTTATCTTCTTGTTCCCTTTCTTTATTTCTGTTCCCATTTTTATCCTTAACACCTTTGAGATTCACACTTAGTAGTTGCACTCATAAAACCAGCCCGTGGACTCTTTGATCTGTGTGAATTGCTGTTTTAATGACGTTGTGTGTTGGTGTGTTTTCTCCTAGGGCTTCAGTAAGGCTGGCTCTTTCGCCACTGCTGACGCGAGTTTGGGGGCCTCAGGCTGACGTCTTGGTGCTTTGATGAGGTAACGGCGGACCCCGGAAAGCCCAGCCCCTGCGTTGCACCACCCCTTCCCTCTCCCCTCCTCCCTACCCCTTTCCAACCAGCCAAGCCATGGGCCAGAAGATCTCGGGGAGCATCAAGTCCGTAGACGTGCGTGGGGAGCCGTCCTACAGGCCCCTGAGGAGGGAACTGAGAGGGCCGGATTTCTTCAAACCAGCCCGGCTGGATCTACTCTTGGACATGCCCCCCGCTCCATATGAGCAGCAGCTCCGACACGCCTGGAACCCGGACGACCGTTCGCTTAATATCTTCATCAAGGACGACGACAAACTCACCTTCCATCGGCACCCTGTTGCCCAGAGTACCGATGGCATCCGTGGACGGGTGGGATACACGCGAGGACTCCACGTTTGGAGGATCCATTGGCCTGCTAGGCAACGGGGCACACATGCAGTGGTGGGCGTGGCCACGGCAGATGCCCCGTTGCACTCGGTGGGCTACACTTCTTTAGTTGGCAGTGATAGTGAGTCCTGGGGCTGGGACCTGGGACGTAACAAGCTCTACCATAACAGTAAGAACCGGCCGGCCTCTTCTGCACCTACATACCCAAGCTTCCTGGAGCCAGAGGAGGCCTTTGTGCTGCCAGATGCCTTGATGGTGGTGCTGGACATGGATGAGGGCACGTTGAGCTTCATGGTGGACGGACAGTACCTCGGAGTGGCCTTCAGAGGCCTTAAGGGCAAAAAGCTGTACCCCATTGTCAGTGCGGTGTGGGGCCACTGTGAGATCACCATGCGCTACATCAATGGCCTAGATCGTAAGTACGCTCGTATACTTACTTCAGAGTTACAACTGAATAAGTGTTTAAAATTTAAAGATCTTGCTTGAAATGGGAGTTTTCAGCTTGGTAGTTTTGTAAACTCGCTTGAATTGGGTTGGTGTGGTGTAGTCGTTAAGGCTTAGAAACCTAATGATTGCTTATTCAGTTCCATGAATAAGTGGGGGTTTTGGGGCCCTGGAGAAGTTTTGACATTCCCAGATTGCTTCAGGGTATAAGCTCATGGTGTTGTTCTGCTTATAATTTGCATTACATTTACCCTGCTGAAAAACTATCTTAAACCATCCTGGTTTCCAGCCTGGTCAAGCTGGTCTTCAACTGGTCTTCCAACTTGGTCTAGGCAAAGGGATGTCCAGTCCTTACCTTTCATCGGCACCCTGTTGCCTAGAGTACCGATGGCATTTGTGGATGGGTGGGATACACGCGAGGACTCCACGTTTGGAGAATCCATTAGCCTGCTAGGGGGCACATATGCGGTGGTGGGCGTAGACAGCAGATGCCCCGTTGTACACTTCTTTAGTTAGCAGTGATAGTGAGTCCCGGGCCTGAGACCTGGGACGTAACGAGCTTTACCATGACAGTAAG
>JAHKKF010520985.1:0-14480 GCA_019740295.1 Labeo calbasu | reverse complement strand
ACGCACATACACACACACACACATATATATATATATATATATATATATGTGTGTGTGTGTGTGTGTGTGTATATATATATACATTTTATTTTAGTTTTAGTTATTTTAGTACACCAACGTAAAGTAAATGAAATGAGAAATGTTAACTTGTTTTTATATTTTATTACAGTAAATGTTTTATTTCAAGTAGCAAAATTGGTTTTCATTTTAGCTATAATTTTAACTATAATAACCTTGACTAAAATAAAGCTGAAATAAAATACATTATAAATATTAGATAAAACTTAAACTCATAAATTTGAATGTTTTTGAAATTAAAAATTTTGCTGTGACAACCAACTGAAATTATTAATGGAAATAAAATAAATTAAAGCTAAATAGAAATATTTTTAAAAAGTATAAAAACCAAAATTAAAATTTAACCAGAAAATATATACATAAAAGCTAATTAAAAACATTAATAAATACTTTAATAGATTATAAATAATACTAAATAACACGTAAATCAACACCATTTTTAATTGAAGAGAATTTGGTTAAATTTGGTTAAAATTGTCTGAATTATGTAAAAAGCCATAGGTGGTATGTAATTTTAAAGAAATTTCTCTGAGCAATACAATGAAAATATTTCCCTGAAATGACACAAAGCCTATAAAGTTACATAAAGAACATATTTAATACTTATAAAGTCATACTATAGTGTTATTTAAAAATAAATAAATAAATAAATAAAATAAAATAAAATAAAATTTTGTCATTTACCAGTAATATTCCCCTCAGTATCTTCAACAAATGTATAGGCCTATATGAGTGACTGTTACTGACTGTTTTCTCTCTTTCTTTACAGTTTCTAAAGGAGACACTAAGGCAGTTGACAAGGTGAAATTGACCGTCAAGGCAACAGGTCTCCAGCGTTCCCGCTCCGACGCCGGCCGGGACAACGAGCACCGTAAGCCTCCCTCAGGTCTGGTCAAACCCTCCGCTGGCGGCTCTTTCGGTTACAAGAAACCGCCGACCACCGGAAACGCCACTATCCTGACAGCAGGAGGCGCCACTATCACCAGCGGCTCTGCCACTGTGGGCAAAACCCCCAAGTCCTCTGGCATCCCCATCAAACCCATCCCAGGTGGAGGTGCACGCAAAAACAGCCTGGACGCCAGCGGCTCCGAACAGGGTTTCCTCGCGCCCAACGCTCGCGGCAGCATTCAGTATCGCAGTCTGCCGCGACCTGCCAAATCCAGCGCTATGAGCTTGACAGGACGCCCCCCTTCCTCTCGGCCTGTTAGTGGCAGCATCGACGCCGGTCTCCTCACCCTTAAACCCGTACCGCCTCTGCCCAACACCATGCCCACCAGAGGAAAAGAAGGAGGAAGCTTGAAAGCTACTAGTCGCCCGAGCACAACGGGACCTGTAAACCAAACGGACCGTGAGAAGGAGAAGGAAAGGGCCAAGGCCAAAGCCGACCTGGAGATCAGCTGTCTGAAGGCCGAGAACCAGAGCGACAGCTGTGGAGAGACTGTGGAGAAGATCCATCGAGTGCGGAGGACGAGTACGAGTAAATACCCTGAACTCAGCTCTCCGACCAGCACGCCAAGGTACGATCATGTATGAAATAAAATTCACTGCAGTCAATTCATGATATTAGTAAATAAAATTAAGCAAAATAAAAACATATTATTTTTATCAACAAAATAAATTAAATAAATTACTTAAAATCTATATTTAAAATGTGTAATTAAAATGTAAAAAAATCTTAATTAAAAATTGAAATGTTTCTTTGTTATTAATATAAATAAAATATATACACACACACAAACATTTATTTACATTTTAAATTTAATTTAATTTGAGTTTTAATTTTAGTTTATTTTTGATATATACATATGTGTGTTTCAGATTTTTTTTTAATTAGATTAAAATGTAATTATATATATATATATATACATATGCACTGCGGGATCTTTTAGTAAGTTAATTTTATCTAATTAATTACATTAACAATTTGCAATTATTTGGTCTGTTCTAAACTAATGACTATTGGCTATTAAATGACATTAGTTATTTATTCATTATAAATTCTATTTTTAATTAATCAACAAATTAAAAAAAATTTAATCAAAAATAAAAGTATATATTTATATTTTTTTAAATGTAAGAAAAATCTTTTAATTAGATTTTTTAAATATTTTTAAAATGTAAAAAATATATTTATTTTTTAATATTTTTAAAATGTAAAAAAAATGTATAACTTTTTTTATTAAATGTTTGTGTATACATTTTATTTATATGTTATTTAAAAATATATAAAAATATAAATAAAACTGTATATACACACAAATATTTATTTACATTTTTAATTTTAATTTAATTTGAATTACATTGTTAATATATACATGTATGTATGTGTGTGTTTGTGTGTCCGATTTTTTTTTTATTAAATTAAAATGTAATTTTTCTAAACTAATGACTATTAAATTACATTATTTATTTATTTATAATAAATTCTATTTTTAATTAATCAACTGGTACAAAAGTATATATTTATATTTTAAAATATACATTTTTGAAGTTCTACACAGAAACATGACTCACTTAATTGTTTCCCAATATTTTAAATAAATTAAAATAATAAAATACAATTACTTGATTTTAAAAATATGCATGGATTGTTGTGATTTGTTAAATATTTAAATCATTTTATTATTTTTCCAGCTAATGCTTCTGGTTTCTGCCATTGTGATTTAAATATTTGACAAATCATAATAATCCATTCCTAATATTTTCAAATAATAATTGGGGACAGCATTAAATTGGGTGATTTGAGTAGCTGTGTGGCACTTCAGAAATAAAATTTGGAAAAATTTATAAAATAAAGGTTCTTTGTTTGGTAAAATAAGCATAGACAACATTTTTGCAGGAAATACTCTGCAGAAGCCCTGTGTTTTTATATTACGCAAGTTATGCTACTCAATTATTTAAAACCCTTTCTGGAAACGGACATCAAAAGCCTTTGAGGTTGATTTAATGGTTGCCGGCATGTTCTTTTTTATTTAGTTCCTTTGGATGCGCTGAAATCCCTTCAGTACTGACTACAGAAGGTCTTTGAGTTCATGACGTTACTGATGATGACTTGGTCTTTGTCTCTAACAGGTTGCTGAGCAGCAAGTCTCTAGTTCACCCTCCCAGCCTGGCTCACCTAGACAAGGTTAACTCCAACAGTCTGGACTCCTGTATCACCATCCAAGACCTTCCTCCGAAGATCCCTCCATACTCCAAACTCCAGGACCTGGCCGGCTCCCGCGTGCCCCCTCGACTCACCCCGAGCCCTGCGCCGGTGCTCCACATTGACTCTCCCAGCTGTTTCACAGGCCAGGCGCTGTCAGTCAGCAGCTCCCCCATCCTCTACCCCAAGATGTCCGGCCTGCACCGCAGCATGGAGTCGCTGCCGCTTCATATGAGCGTCCCCACCAAACCTGATCTGGGAGACCGGGAAGAAACTAGGAGTACTGGGACGTGGGGCGCAGGCAGTCGGACGTCCATCACTTTGGGCGACAGGTGAGTTTGGGTTTGTTTATTGGTTGTATATTGTTTTTAACTGAAGCAAAGCAGAGGAAAATCAGGACATTATTTAGAATAATGAATGACTGAACCTAGTAAAAATAAAAAGCAGTTGTGTTTTAGACAATAGGATGCTCACTTGAAGTGCCTGTTAAATCATTTTTTGTTTTATTATAAATTGTTATATAATAATAATTATTATTATACTAAATAATAATAATAATAATTACTATTATTATTATTATTAAATACTAAGTATATATATATACATATACATATATTTGTGATAGAATTTTTATTATGAAATTAATAATGTATTATGAAATATGAATATAAAAATATATTTAATAAGTTAGAAAAATCATTTATTTTATATAAAAATAAAATAATAAAAATAATAAATATTTCTTTGACTTAATTTTAAAAAATATATCAACAAATAAATTAACCTTTTATTATTATTAATCATGTAAATCATGTAAACTATTAATTATCTATTATATTATGAATTATTAATTATATGTATTTTAATTAAATATAATATAAATATTATTGTATTTATTAAAATATAAAATCCAATTTTATGTAACTTACATTAAATAATTAACAACTCTCTCAATTGTTTATTTTAACAAGTTAAAAAAATATTATTATTATCATTTAGTATTATTAATCAGAATGGTCCATTATATGTATATTTAATTTTGTTTAATAAAATATAATATAAATATAAATGTATTTATTAAAATATAAAATACATGTATTTTTACATAACTTATATAAAATAATTAATTAACAAATATATCATTTGCTTATTTTAATTTAAAACATAAATTATTATTATTAATCATATATAAAATTCTAATTTTAGTTACTAATAATTAAATATATATTATTAATCATCATATTATATTGCATATTATATCAAATTATGGTAATAATAATGTTTATATTATTATTACAACAACAGCAATAATAATAATTATTATTATTATTACAACAACATTAATAATAACAACAATAATGTATTATTATTAATATTGTTATTATTATTACAACCATAATAATAATAATAATAATTATTATTATTATATTATTATTATTATAATTGTTGTTGTTGTTGTTATTAGTATTATTATACGATTTCTGTTATATATCATTTTGTGTTATGTAACACCCTTATATTCCTGTAAGCACTAAATTAACCTTATTATTAATAGTAATAATAAAAGTTGAAAAAATAATAATAGTAATAATAATTATAATAACAATAATTAATATTTTTTGTGCAACAACGCCAACAGTAATAATAATAATCGTTGTTGTCATTGTTATTATTATATGATTATACAATATTCTATTATATATAATTTAGTGTTATGTAACACATTTACATTCCTGTATGCACTACATTTTTCAAAAGAGCACAATAAAATATTCACAGAGTACTCATGTCGTTTGCTGTGAGAGAGTCGCCCCCTGCTGGCCCGAAAGCAACACAGCAAGAGACTGAATGATTGGTTAAAAAATCAGATGAACATATTGGACTGGATATCAGTGTAATGCTAAGCGTGTTAGTTTGGGGTGAGGTATTTATACTGTATGTGCTGCTCTCTACCCCTCCCAGTTTACAAACTGATAGGAACACCTTTCCCAAGAAAGGATTAAGGTACATCTATTTTATCTAAAATCAACTACTACAGCAATGCAGTGTAAGATGCTTCTGACATACGTTATGCTTTCTTCCACAGTCGCTATGGCAGCGGCCAATCAGATGGCGAAGTGAGGGAGCGCCGTCACTCCCACACGATCACGAGCATGACGGATTCGGAGAGCCCGCCGCAGCTGCCCTCACCGACACACGTCACTCAGCCCTTCCTGGGAAAAACACCGCCGACCAACGTGGGTGAGTGAAGTCAGACACTTCTCAGGTGTGGGAATCTCAGCAGATGCATATGACTGAGATTAATCACCTTTAATAATAAAATGACGCTGTGTCTCCACAGTGGCACCAATCCCGAATTCAGGCTCCGGTTCCCAGATCACACGCTCCAACAGCATCCCGGCGAATGATATGGGGTACGAGCTGTACGGCACGTCTCCTCTGGGCAGCTCTCTGTCTCTGGCCGACCGACCGAAGAGCATGATGAGGTCCGGATCCTTCAGAGAGCCTAGTGAAGATGGTGAGCCATGGATAATGCTCAGGAACCTGCCCTAACCTACTCCTTGATTTGATGCCACATGCATACATGTTTTGTTAAACTTAAAGGGATAGTTCACCCAAAAATGACATTTCTGTCATTATTTTCTCATCCTTATTTCATTCCAAAGCCGTAAGAATTTTGTTAATCTCCAGAACGCAAATTAAGATCATTTTGATGAAATCCAAGAGCTTTCTGAGCCTGCATAGACAGCAACGCAACTGCCACAATCAAGGCCCAGAAAGGTAGTAGGGACATCGATAAAATAGTCTATTTGACATCAGTGGTTCAACCATAGTTTTATGAAGCTACAAGAAGAAGAAAACAAAAATAACAAATAACAGGACTATTTTAATGATTAATCTTTCTGGGCCTTGAACGTTTCAGTTGCATTGCTGTCTATGCAGAGTCAGAAAGCTGTTGGATTTTTACAAAAATATCTTAATTTGTGTTCTGAAGATAAACGAAGGTCTTGCAGGTTTGGAACGACATGAGGGTGAGTAATAATGACAGAATGTTAATTTTTGTGTGAACTATCCCTTTAAATGTGTTATCCGTTGCTTTTAATGGAATATTAAGTTTTAATATAACAACTTCTCTGTCATTTATTGTTTTCTAGTTCAAGAATCTGATCTAATTTTTACTGCTCATTAGCAGTATTATTTTTGTATTAATAATATTAATAATAAAATAATATTTTTTATTTATATAGCACCTTTCCAACACCCAAGGTCGCTTTACGGGTCAAGGAACAGGGTTTAAGGAACAGAAACAAATAACATCAATACCAGAGGACAGAGCACATACCATACCATACTATATTATTTATATACTTTTATAGCATTTGTTAATATTTGAATTACCTTTTATTTTTAGATTTTAAAATATTTTTATTGCCGTTTTAGGAATTTTCATACTTAAAGTAATTTTACTTAGTTGGCAATGAAATTTTTATTTATTTTATTTATTTATTTTTTAATGTTTCTGTCCAACTTAATTTTTTCAGTTAATTTTAGTAGTTTAGAATTAGACTTATTTAAATTAGTTGCCAAAGAATTTATTGTTGTTGTTGCTTTTTGAGTTTTTCATTTATTATTTGTGACCCTGTACCATAAAACCAGTCATAAGGATCAATTTTTGAAATTGAGATTTATATATTATCTGAAAGCTAAATAAATAAGCTTACCACTGATGTATGGTTTGTTTGGATGGGACAATATTTGGCCGAGATACAATTATTTGAAAATCTAAAATCTGACTGTGCAAAAAAATCTAAATATTGAGAAAATCACCTTTGAAGTTGTCCAAATGAAATTCTTAGCAATGCATATTACTAATCAAAAATTCATTTTGAAATTTTTACGGTAGGAAATTTACAAAATATCTTCACGGAACATGATCTTTACTTAATATCCTAATGATTTTTGGCGTAAAAGAAAAATCAATAATTTTGACCCATACAGTGTATTTTTGGCTATTGCTACAAATATACCTGTGCTACTTTACTTTTTTATTTCAGCTTCAAGTTCAATTGCCAAAAAAGTTGTAGATATATCTAATGAATACTTGAAAATGCATTTCAAATTAAGCGTATTTTCTGTCATAATACATATTGTTATTCTAATCAACAGCCAGGTATAAATAAAAAGCTTCAGTCTTTATCTTCATTTCATTTAGAAATAGACCATGTTAAACAAATAAAATTGGTTGCAAAGAGAGTTTCTTGTTACCTTCAGTTATAAAGCAAAAATACAACATGTGCTTTTATTTCTTAAATCAGTGCACATAAGCCTGTATTTGTGTGTTATATTTCTCTCTTTCTCTCAGTTCATGGATCTGTACTGTCCCTGGCCTCAAATGCCTCATCCAACTATTCGTCGGTGAGTAGAAACTGATGCAGCATATTAAAATCGGGTTGGTTTCTGTATTTGAATGTTTTTTTTTTTTATATGAATGACAGTGAATAGAGCACAGAATCTGATGTGACCGGCTCTTTATCTCCTGAAATTTCTCTTAACAACCAGGCTTTTTTCTCTATTTCCTGTCCTTGCTCACTTTCTTGGTCTTTATCTCCAATTTCTGTATCATGCACTCTCAGACTGAAGAGAGAATGCAAGGAGAGGTAAGAATTTTCTTATGGCGCTGTTGTCAGCTTGTCCTTATCCTTCGCTTCCTCTTATTTTCTGCTTTTCCTCAAGAAAAAAAAACATTTATATTCACTTTTTTTGTGACTAATTGTTGTACTAATTCATGACGTTTTAATGTTAGTTTTTTGCTGACCATTAATGTCTGTGTTTTGAAAATACCTTGGATTTTTAATGCTTCTAACTCATTCTAACCTCAGCAAATCCGGATACTGAGGCGTGAGCTGGAGTCGTCTCAGGATAAAGTGGCCAGTCTGACCAACCAACTCTCAGCAAATGTATGTGCAAACACCGTTATATACACAACTGCAGATTTAAAATAAAAAAATTTTTTTTACTGCATGCTATTTTATTGGTACTATTTTAGAGTACCATGTTTCATAATTTCACAATTCATAATTGCATATTATAGACTTATTAAGCACATTTTATTATTGTTTTTTTTTTTTTTTTAATATTTATATAATCTAATTGTATGTCATACAAATTGCATGTTTGTGTCATAGTAGCTATAAGCAAAAGTCTTCAGACTTAAATGCCCATAATACGTTGTCGGAGTTGTTTGTCATGTCAGTGATGTCATCAGCATTTCTACATTCTGACACTTATCTAAACTATTCAGTCATTGCTTGTTTTCCCAGGATTATTAATTGAATAATGAGTGTTGCCATGTAATGTTGATCACTGTAATTCACACTATTTCTAGTTTTTTAAATCCAGATCACTTCCCACTACAAATTCCCACTAACCCATCCTGCACTGATCTGCTGCTGCAACACAGCTGGCTTCAGAAATACACTCACACACTGTCAAATCTGGATGGGATTAGTTTTCCCAGAGGAGTTTGTGTGATTAAAATCACTAATTCTATAAAACACAAACTTACCTAATCACCTCAGGGAAAACGAGTCCTGTCTGAGTAGGACAGTGTGCTTTATACGGGTGGAAACAAAAGTGCCCTCAGAAAGCACTTGAGAATCACCTCTGGAGGGCCTTTAATGAAACGTTTTAATTTCTGATCCCAATGCATATTTGAATGTGTGTGTGTGTGTGGGATGAGGGTTGTGGCCCTTTAGTCCTAACAGCACTGTCCCTCTCTCCCTGGCTGATGTCCTGTCCCGGCCTCTGATGACTGACTGCTGACTGGGGTTGCTGGCTGTTGCAGGCAGGCCAGGTTTGTTGGACTGTCACTCGCAGCCCCGTCCGTCGCTGTTGCATGTGTCCCCCCGCCCTTAGTGTGGCGCTGACTGATGGTGTGGAGTGGAAGTCATTTATGTTTGCTGAGTCATCTGGCCGAGTGTTGATAATGTCATAGTGTTGATGCTGGGTGCTGTATAAGGGAACCACAGACAAAGACATAGTCATGAATGTACACTAATCGAGGATTAAAAGTTGTTTTTTTATCTGAACTTTACCCAGATCATTTGTTTAACTGCATAAATTGAAAAATTGACAACATCCTAAAAAAACCTCTTAACAATTCCCTGGAAACCACCCAGAATATCCTAGCAACCACTCAAAACATCTTTGGAACACTTGTAATCCCATAGCAACCACCCTAGCAACTGCTTAACAACCACCCAGAACACCCTAGCAACTAAATAGCAACGTTCCTAGCCACTCCGAATGCCCTAGGAACTGTGTTGCCAAGGTGTTTCTATGTGGTCGCTAAGGTGTTTCTGAGAGGTTTATTAGTTCGTTGCTAGGTTGTTGCTAGAGAAGTGTTCTCTGTGGTTGCCAGGGTGTCTCTGTGTGGTTGCTAAAGGGTTCTGAGTGATTATTAGACTGTGGCTAAGTGTTTCTAGAGGTGTGTTCTCAGTGGTTGCCAGGGTGTTTCTATGTGGTTACATGTGCTTGAAAGTGTTCCAAGGATGGTTACTAGGTAGTTACTAAGGTGGTTGCTATGATATTGCAAGGGTTTTGGGTGGTTGCTAGGTTGTTGAACACATCTCTAACAACACACTAGTAACCACTCAGAACACCTTAGCAACCATATAGAAACACTTAGCAGCACCCTAATGATCGCCTAGAACAGCTTAGCAACCATATAGAAACACCCTGGCAACCACCTAGCAATGAACTAATAACCACTCAGAACACCTTAGCAACCACATAGAAACACCCTGGCAACCACTGAGAACACACCTCTAGCAACACACTAGTAACCATTTAGAACACCTTAGCAACCATATAGATACACCTAGCAACACATTAATGATCGCCTAGAACCGCTTAGCAACCATATAGAAACACCCTGGGAACCACCTAGCAACGAACTAATAACCACTCAGAACACCTTAGCGACCACATAGAAACACCGTGGCAACCACTGAGAGCACACCTCTAGAAACCACCTGGCAACACACTGATAACCACTCAGAACCCTTTAGCAACCACATAGAGACACCCTGGCAACCCCTGGAAACGCATCTCTGGCAACCACCTAGCAACAAACTAATACACTTAAACACTTTAGCAGCTGCGTAGGAACACTACTGTAGCAGCTACTGAGAATACCTAAGAAACCTCAGAGCAACACCCTAGCAACCACCCAAAACACCCTTGGAACACTTTCAAGCACATGTAACCACATAGAAACACCCTGGCAACCACTGAGAGCACACCTCTAAAAACACTTAACAACAGTCTAATAATCACTCAGAACACCTTAGCAACCACATAGAAACACCCTGGCAACCCCTGAGAACACATCTGTGGCAATCACCTAGCAACGAACTAATAATCTCTCAGAAACACCTTAGCAACCACATAGAAACACCGTGGTGACCGCTGAGAGCACACCTCTAGAAACCACCTAGCAACAAACTAATAATCACTCAGAACATGTTAGCAACACAGAAACACCCTGGCAGCCACTCACAGCAGCCTAGCGTTACGGCAGAGTTGTTTCTTCAGGAAATGTGCGTGTAGTTGCGTATGTGATGCACTAGCATGCACTGCTGGAGTCACAGTGAGTAGCATGATGGATATTGTATTTTTTATCAGGTTTATTCCATCATTTCTATTTCACACACTCTCTCTTGTAGCGTGTGTGTCGTCACATGGCAACCTCATGGTTTTGTCCCTTCCAGCTTGCAGGTCGTCCTCTATTCACCCTTCATCCATCCATCCATCCATTTCCACAGCTGTACTTGATTCCCGTCCTTTCCCGTCGCTCCTTCCTAGTCCAGATGGGGACACACACAAGAGTGTGTGTGCGTGTGTGCGCGTGTGCGCGTGTGTGTGTAATGATCCGTAGTGTGTGTCAGACACTAACCTGCACCTGTCCCTGTGTCTGCAGGCTAACCTGGTGGCGGCGTTTGAGCAGAGTCTGGCCCTCATGACGGCACGACTGCAGAGTCTGTCAGTCACCTCTGAGCAGAAGGTCAGAAACCACACACTGCAAACAAACTTTTTTGTATCACAGTTTCCACTAAAATATAAAGCAACAACTATTTTCAACATTTATAATAATAAAAAATGTTTCTGAAGCAGCAAATCAACGTATTAGAATGATTTCTAAAGGATCATGTGACACTGAAGACTGGCGTAATGATGCTGAAAATTCAGCTTTGCATCACATAAATAAATTACATTTTACAAAATATTCAAATGGAAACCAGTTATTTTAAATTGTAATATTTTCTCACAATATTACTGTTTTTACTGTATTTTTGATCAAATAAATGCAGCCTTGGTGAGCATTCTTGTTTCACTGACTTCGGACTTATTTAAAACATTCAGGGCTTTTAAGTAACTGGTTATATGCAAATTGACTGTTATTACAAATCTGAATACTAAACAGTTTAGTCTATGAAATAATGTGAATAAGTTCAGTTTCTGTGTACTTCTGTTTTGTAAGTCAGAGATGCACAAAAGGCAGCATTTCATTAAAATGAAATATAAATGAATAAAATAAAAGGTTTTAACCACAAAGTGGAATCAGATAGGTTCATGTTTTAACATTCAAGTATATCTTTGGCTTATCATTTCAGGATTCTGAGCTACAGGACCTGAGGGAAACCATAGAAGTCCTAAAGTCCAAAAACACAGAAGCCCAGTCCTTGATTCAAGGGGCCCTCGATGTCCCCGAAACCACACCCAAAGGTTTTTTTTTTTTCTTCATTTTTGTGCATGACATTTTTTGTTAAACTTAATGAAAGTGTCTGCTAAATAAACACTGATTTTCACCTCAGAGCTGCAGATCGACCGGCAGAACTCGTCAGAGAGCATCTCCAGTCTGAACAGCATCACCAGTCACTCCAGCGCCGGCAGCCTCAAGGAACAGGAGGCCAAGAAGAAGAAAAAGAAGAGCTGGGTGAGGATGTGAACAGGAAATGAACAATTTCAGATGGTTTCATCTTGGGTTCATGCTGCTCCAGACTGCTCATTTAGCTGATCTAATATGTGTGATGTAGATGTAGATGGTCTGTTGCAACATTGCGATTAAGTATGTCTGTGATCTCTTCCCTATGCTTTCCTGCTCCCTATTTTACAGGTCTATGAGGTGAGTTGTTGTCCCAGCCCATCCTATCCACATCCATCACAATCACAGCATACTTGATCCTTCTAAAGAAACAATTAATATCTTCTTTGGTCAAAAACTCAGTCAATATAAATAATTGGCCAGTATAGTTTGAGAAGTATGCTTTCAGGTTTAGAATCTGCCTTTATTTATTTAAAGGATAATTTGTGTTTTAGTAGTATGCAATGCAATATACTGCACAATATATTATGACATATTGAATGAAAAATAAATTTTAAGTGGTTTAAATGTCCTAATACTCTCCATCATTTCATGCAGTCTTGTTTGACATGAGCTTTTTGTGTCATAATGCCTGAAACAAGCATATTATTACATTATTATAAACCTTTTCAGGGTAGATGCCATTTTTAATGTAACAGTTAAAAGCATGTCTCTGAGACAGTGCTATGTTACTATTATTTGTATACCATTATAGTATTTATTAATATTTGGAATCATTTATTGTTATATATTTCATTCAATTTAATTTATAATTCAATTGAATTTATTTCCACTTTAGATTTAGTAATTTTGTTATGTGCTTCTGTCATTTTTATTTGTTTTGGGGGTTTTGGTATATAAAAATAACATTTATTTTTTAATTTCAGTGTTATTTTATTATTTCAGTGTTATTATATTGTTTCAATTGGTTGCTAAGCCAACATTTCTAATTTAATTTTATTTAATTTAATTTAATTTAAAAGTCATTTAATTTAATGTATATTTTTCATTTAATGTTTTTATTTTATTTTATTTTATTTTATTTTATTTTATTTTATTTTATTTTATTTTATTTTATTTTATTTTATTTTATTTTATTTTTCAGTTACCAAAACAGATTTGTAATAGTTTTTGTTTTAGACATAATTACATTGTACTACTAATGCTATTTGACTGCTTTGCTTGCAAAAAAATGCTTGTTGGATCATTTTAGCTAAAATTCATTTTCGTGCCATCAGCATATCAAATCATATATGCCACCGCTGTGATTTTTGTTTTCCTTTTGGCTGCCATTACGAATCCAAACCATCTATACTAACACTGTGAATTCATACTTGTTTTTAAAAGGCTTTTAATATGAAGTAGTTGATTTAGTTGACCCATATTTTCTACTGTAAATGTAGTTGAGGAGCTCCTTCAACAAGGCCTTCAGTAAAAAGGGATCCAAAGCGCCATATGCTGATATAGAGGAGATCGCAACCCCGGTCACATCCGCCCCATCTTCACCCAAAATCCAGCATAATGTGGATAATGTCTCCGCAAAGGCCTCGACTTCAACATCAGAGTAGGAAAACCAATTGTTGACATCTACTTCACGAGATAATTTGAATATTTAGCATCCACCTTTTTATAGTTATAACTTGATGATGGTATTTACGTCAGATCGTGCGATGGCCGTGAGGAAACTGAGCAAGAAGAGAAAGTGGTGTCAGAGTTACGCTCGGAACTATGGGAGAAGGAGCGCAAGCTGACGGACATCCGTTTGGAGGCACTAAGCTCCGCCCATCAGCTGGAGCAGCTGCAGGAGGCCATGACCAACATGCAGGTGTGTGAGAGACGCTGTTTAGATTAACACAAATTCAAAAGTTATGTTAGCTTATTAATAAGAATACTTGCGTTTTTTCAGTTGCAATTTAAATCTCTTAATAAATGCATTGACAGATTACGGTGGAAAACCTGAAGGCGGAGAATGACCAGCTGAAGACGGGTGGCCCCTCCTCCAGACCCCCAAGCTCCACCTCCCAGTCCTCTGGGCTCGGTTCATTGGGCGTCTCATCACCACGGCAATCGGTGTCGTCTTTCGGCAAAACCGGCACGGGGCAAAATGATCCTTACCCAGGTCACACATTTACACACAGAGATTTCATGCATAAAATGTGTAGTTTTCACATCCGAGTGCTCTTGAATTCTACACTTTCTCACTGTAGTTTCCATTCGTCTCGCAGATGTCTTTCAAAGCCCCACCACGACTTTGCAGAAGGATGAAAGTCTCGTCAGAGTGTTGGTCCGCATACCCAATCAGCATCTATTTAAAGACGTGAGTGCTTTACA
>JAHKKF010520983.1:0-16908 GCA_019740295.1 Labeo calbasu | reverse complement strand
TTATGAATAATTTATTGCTATTAATTGCCATAAATAATATGTAATCGTGTAATCCATAAAAAAGTAACTGTAGTCTTTTTATGAGCATTTAAAAATGTTATGTTTTGGCAAATTGGTGGCTAAGAAAATAGAATGAATGTTTTTATTTCATGTTGAACAGGTTTCCAGAAAGTCAGACAAACACAGTCTCATTGTAATTCATAACTATTTTACATTTTGAAGAAAACTAGTTAATATGAATTCATTTGAACTCATTTGCACACTTTTAATTAATTTGCTTTTGCCTCAGTAATGGTTATGTGTAAGGGTGAACCTAAATAACATGGTTACATTTTCCCATGAGAAGTAGTTGGCCTCACTATGTCTTGATAGAGCCACATTTTTTATGGTTTTCAGTAGCTAGAAGAGTGTTTTAACATGAAAACCTACAAATTTTAGTTTTAAACTCAGTGGATTTAGGAAGTGAGGGTATGACTTATACATCACAGACTTCAAATTTCTCTCCTATCAGATGTATTTTTTATGTTGAGATATCACTTTTATGTTGAGATATCACAGTCTACTCAGATTTCTTTGATGCGAGACCACTTACGTGCCACAGCTGACCATGATGCTGCCCACGCGGTCGGTAAAGCCGAAGGTGTACATACTGGGAACGTCATCGTCGATAATCTCCATCTTACGGCCCTTGAATTCACCAACTTCATACAGACAGATCTTATGCTTCTCTGGGTCCTGTGAGGAGCACAAACAAGAGGAGATCAGGGTAGAATATTCATTAATAAATCCATATTCATTTAAAGGTTATTTTTTCTGTTTATCTTTAGCCTTTTAGCCACTTTTATGATTCAAATAAATGAGAGATGACAGGAAATGATGGAGGGAAGAGTTTAGAAAATGTTGAGAGTTAGATTCAAACTTACATTGCCTTCAAAACACACACATGTGAGGAAATATATCCATGAATATGAATGTACACAATTTTCAGTTTATCTTTAGCCAAGTTAGGGACATGCTGGCAACAGGAATCTAACAAACATTTACAAATGAGCACCATGGCTCAGTCACGATTAAATCGATGCATCGCGATTCATGGATCGATTCTAAATGCATCGCGATTCTCTTTGGAATCGATTCTGAGCTTAGTTTTTAACAGTAGATGGCGCTCTAATCTAGTTTTTACCCGCACACTCAAATGCTCATGAAGAAGAACGCTTGTGCGTTCGTGACACCAGTTTAAAATAAACACATCTTGTTTCAAACCTTTCCAACTTTATTAATGATTATTTAAGTTTCAGATGTGTGTAAAAAACAGGAAGAAAGCAGAGTACGGCTTTTTCTAAAGCATGTAGTGCCATCTGCAGTTAAAAACTAAGCTCAGAGTCGATTCGTGAGAGAATCACGATGCATTCGGAAATTCTCAGAATCGATGCAGAGTCATTTATCGATTCGCGATGCGTCGATTTATTTCCCCAGCCCTACTGACCAAAAATCTGAAAAAATGTTATAATGATTTTGCTAAAAACGTAACAAAAACATTCTAAACAACCAGAAATGTGTATAATGAATAAAAGGGATGAATACCATTCTGACAGGTCTGAAAGACAGCAGGTAGTCGTTCCTGTGGCAGTTGCTCCAGCAGTCCCAGCGGGGGTACTCGCCCTTCTCCAAGATGTACATCTCTCCACAGAAGTTCATCTGCTCCCAACCCACCCAACTAAATGGAAAAATGGAAGGAAGTGTTGAAAAACAGAACAACTGGTAAGTCACTCATATCTGTATCACAGGAACACTCACGGGCCGCACTCCACACGGAGGGAACGCACTCTATCCATGCCCATTTCACACACGTTCATGCACTCGTTGGAGATCTCGATCATGCGGCCCTGAAAGTTCTCCTGATCATACACATACATCTGAGAGAGAAAAAAGAAGAAGAAAATCATTTCAGTTTTGTTTGTTATGCAGCTATAAATTAAAGTTGTTTTTTTAGTTTCGCTTAGCTTAAAAATAAAGCATACATACAACTCCTACATCGATTTCTATGGAAACTGACTTGTTTCACGCAACAAAGGTGCTTGCCATCATGCACCTTTCATCATTTATCATGTGGAACTTTTATGCATCTGTAAATATGCTACTAATACGTACCCTGTAGTTTCCCATGCCCATTTCAGTTCTCTTCTGAGTTTGAGCAGCCTTCCCATCAGGCTGGGAGGCAGGCTTGGACTTCTCTCCACCAGTGGACATGATGACTACAACAAGAGAGCATATGCATGAGTGGAGAAACGTGAATAATTAGCAGCCTTCTTGCTGGAAATATCTATTGTTGGACATGTAGTGATGTGAAGTGCTAAATATTGCTCCAAGCAAGTATTGAAACCCATTCCAACAAATCATCAAGCACATTTATAGCCCTTGAATGATTTCTTCACCCACTTACTTTGAAACACTTACACAATAGTGTTACAGACGTGCAATGCTCATACGTAGCAATTTGCCTAAGATGACTAATTTACAAATATATCACAAAATGGTGGTCCGAGCTGAATATTAAAACCGAAACATGGAATGAGACCCTTAAAGTATCTGATGGAATACTGAGGAAATACTGGCTGATACAATTCTTGCTACCTTTTTTCAAATATTTGCGTGAGATATTAAATTAGCCTAGCTTCACATTCTCACAAGGCTTCAAACGTAACCCATAATTTTAATTAAAACAACACCCACCCCAATAAGTAATTAACAGTAATTTAAATTGCATATTGTGTGTTTAATAAAAAAATAAAAACCCACATCACTCTGTACTGCATTTTTATATTTTATTTAACAAACCTGCTTTAATTCACCGTATCTCTCTCTCTCTTCATATCTACAGCTTTTCAGTATTCATGTTTCTGTTATGACAAAAAGGTTACAATTCACCCTGACAATGAATAAAGTGCTATGCTCACAAAAGGATTATATTTTAATTGCCTTCTACCGGTGACTAATGTGTCAAAGCTGTTAGAGATATTCTTACACGAGCCCATGCTGGGGTTTCCTTGCTGTAGACTATGCAGCCAGACTAAACGTGGGATCAACTCTCTCCCGGTTTGTTTTTGCTCACAGACCCCAGTCTCTTACCTGTGTGTTAGTCAGTAGCCGCTCTCTGTCTCAATCAGCGCGTCAGCGTGTGTATTGAAAGCAAACATGTGTCCCTTTTATAGGCTGGCGCCCAGCATGAGGGGATTAGGCCCACAGAAACAAACTCGCTGAGCTCACCAACCCACACACAGAAAAGAAATCACCCCATCATCAATCACAGAGAGAGAGAAAGAGACAGAGAGAAGTATACTTATTTCTCAAACCCAAGAAGTCATTTTCATAACTGTGACTTTGCAAGGTGACGATAAAATACAAGCTATTGAACACCATCATAGCACAATGTCCAGACTGTGAAATGAATTACATAAAACCTGATGAAGTCATTTGGCAGTGATCCACACTGGAGATATCTAAGCGGAGGCTTAGATTGGAACTATTTCCCACTCTTATATTGGATCTATGACATTTTACATAAAAGGCTAATTCATCTGGTGGCATAGAAGTTCATTATGGTTTTATCTCATTTAAAACTACATTAGCCTGCTTCCGCAGCACACTAAAATTGACAAAACAAAATCACATTTGTTAGTGTAATAGAACACCATTAGGCTAAAGCCAAACAAACCATCAGGCACCAAACTGAAGGCTTGGCCAATTTCCAAACTTACGCTGAATTTGATATTTTTCCTAAAATGCATGTTAATTGGGTGCCAATTAAAGTTTGTTTTTGTCTTATTCACAACGTAGATTAACCTGCTTATGCTGCCCATATGTTGTGTTAAAACTCTGCCAACCATGCTGCCAACTGTCAAGGTTAGTTTTTTAGAGTAATATGCCAGCAAAAAAGCACCAATTAAAACTTAAAGGGATAGTACACCCAAAATAAAAATTCTGGCGTTAATTATTCACTCTTATGTCGTTTCAAACCCATAAGACCTTTGTTTATCTTCAGAATACAAATTAAGATATGCTTGATGAAATCCAAGAGCTTTCTGACCCTCTTAGACAGCAACGCAACTGACACGTTCAAGGCCCTGAAAGCTATGGACATGGTTAAATAGTCCATGTGACATCAGTGGTTCAACCGTAATGTTATGAAGCTACGAGAAAACATTATGTGCACAAAGAAAACAAAAATTAATGATTTTATTCAACAATTTTTTTTCCATGTCAGTCTTTGACATGCCATCATGAGATCTCTTTAAGATTGATGGTTGAGTGATACTGATACTGATGATTGTAGCCCAAAGAATACTACCTAGGCTCATCCACCTTATTTTTCAATGCGAATGTAAGCTGTTTTCTGGTAATGTGTTAGACTTCCTGTTCATAAGTCGGTGGATATATGTTTCTGCAAAACTGAAAAAACATACCTATATGTACGAATCACCGCAGTTTCTAGTTGAAATGAACACTTGAGGCAGTAAAACTCAGACAACTTTTTTTCCTTTTCACACAAAGTATGATTTACAGGTACAGAGTTTTGATTAATAAAGCCTAATTACTTCCAGAATATTATGTTATGACTTTTTAACACTTTTAACATCCTGCGCAATTTTAAAACTGATACTTTTGAACGTTGTCATCACATATACAGCTTCATATGCGTGAGTTTTTTTAATTCAGTAGGTTTGTTCGGTGGCTCACGTGATGCACTTGAGAGATGAAGAGCTCCAGTACAAACAATGTGAAACTACGTTTCGACAAAACAGCTTAAATCCACGTAAGGAAGATAAATAGTGTGGATGCTCCACAAATGCTTTTTAATATAACTTTTGCATTTGTTAACACTATCTGGTAGGTTTAGGGTTGAGTTTGGAGTAAGGGATAATTCCAACACGATAGAGCATTAACCTTTAGTGACACTCACCGGATATTTGATATCTGAATTCTGAACAGCCACAGTACGTACCTCAAGCAACATAATAGAAACACAGCAATATGTGCCATGTATTAAACATGTTTTAGCACCACTCTCTGGACATTTCAGTTTAAAAATGCCACAAAGCGTGCAGTAAGGTACGTAATTACGGTGTTGCAGAAATGTATATAGAGGGACCTGGGTTGTTCAAGGCCCAGGAAGGTAGAATGGATATTGTTAAAATAGTCCATGTGTGTCAGTGCCTGAAGCCTTGTGGTTAGTGCAACTGTGCCTCCGGCCAAGCTGGGTTCAGATCCCAACCCAGGGTCCTTTGCCGATCCATTTTTGAATAAAGTCGTTATTTTTGTTTTCTTTGCGCACATAAAGTATTCTCGTAGCTTCATAACATTACAGTTGAACTACTGATGTCACTTGGACTATTTTAATGATGTCCTTACTACCTTTCTGGATCTTGAACGTTTCAGTTGCGTTGCTGTCTATACAGGGTCAGAAAGCTCTCGGATTTCATCAAAAATATCTGAATTTGTGTTCTGAAGATGAACAAAGGTCTTACGGGTTTGGAATGACATGAGGGTGAGTATTTAATGACAGAATTTTCATTTTTGGCTGAACTATCACTTTAAGATTTATAGTTAAGTGATACTGTTAACCCAATAATTGTAGCTTAACAACATTTTACAAGAACATATCTCCTACATACGTTTACACACCGCTACAAGGCACTTTTATTTATGTAGAAGGTGAAGATGTTACTACACTGGCTATGTTCAGAATACCAATGAATCCCACAGTGCAGTGAGTTGACTCTTCCATCTCTAGTGTGATGAATGAACTGAAAGTAATATCAGCCATAGTTTGGCTGATATTCCTCTTTGTTAGTTGTATGACACAGTAAGATATTTTTAGACAAAGTTGAGGGGGAAATGCAAATAACTGCATTTTCAAGAGGATAACTTGCTGAAACATAGTGAGATCCTTAATATATTTAAGCTATATTTTTTTTTGTGCTATTCTTCATGCATTTTAAACTGCATTAGTATTCAGTAAACAGTGAGCTAGTAATCTATTCTAAATTACGTTCCCATAACCTTAACACTTCTAGGTCAAGGGTTATGGGCCATAGGTCATATAAGGAGAGGACAAAGAGGAGCAGCCAGGATGTAACACCTGTTGATTATGGATTTATGATGAATGTAGCATAGTATGCTTTATTATAAAGGAAAAAAGTTCTTGGTTGTATTACAGAATCGTCCTCAAGTCTTCATTTAGGATTTGAAAAAGTTCTGTTTCCTAAGTGAAACTACCATGGTTATTAGACAAATAGAATTCTAAATTACAATGTTTCTGTAAAACTGAAGAAATGGGGAAACTTACAGTACCTACAGTAAATTGTTTTAAACCTCAAAATGAAAAAAAAAAAACATTCTTAATCAAGACACATAAAGCAGTGTTTTGGGTTTGAATATTCCCAAATATTAATGTGTGAATTCGCCACTAAAAATGATTTAACTGTCGTGGCTGTCTTCCAAACCTTAAGACAGCAGGCAAACTACAAACGTGTTTCTGAGCTTTGAAAGAGAGGACGTTCACTGTATGCAGTGGGTCAAATCCCTTTATTCTCCACATATAGGCCGCTCATTGTGTAGCATACGATGCACAGTGCTGACTGATAGGAATACAGCCGCTTGCGCTCCATTGTGCGAATCAATGTGTCTGCATTCACACGAACCGCGGGAGCGCGCACTCGCTCACGGCTTCATCAAATCCAATGCGCTGACGACGCAAAATGCTCCACTACTCTGGACTCACAATAAAGAGAATAGTCTCACAAACACACCCAAACACACACACAGACACACACACTCCCTCTCAGGTGCTTCCATCAGTTTAAGCGTCGCGACGCGCATCCAGCTTTGATGGTCGCTATAAAATAGAAGCGTCAAATAATCATAAAACTCTTCGCCAAACGGGACTGACGAGCATCACTGTAAAGTAGGGCAGGTGGCGATTCAGGTAAGATAAAGTTAGAGTAATAGATGGTTTTATGGAATTTTTCCTATAAAGAATAAAAAAAATAATTTCTAATAGCTATTGGATTTATTTAAGTGCCAAATTATATTGGACATTGTCCCATTGCCTGTTGTGTTTGGAATATTGCCTGGAGCAATGGGAATTTCTTTGCAAGCTTCCGCTGGGAAACATTGCACAACAATAAGCCTATAACAACGAACGCTGAAACAGTATTACAAGGTTTATATTTTTGTTTTATTTACACATTTTTATGTGCAAATATGTCATTTAAATAATTTTAATCTGCAAATGTAACTAACATTTTCTACGGGCATCTGTGTAACATCCTTTCTCTCATATAACTCAAATTTGAGTCTCTCACTGGTTATTTTTCTAAATATTGTTTTTTTTTCTTTCTTTGGGATTTAGACTGCAAAGGTGGCACAAAAACACTTCTCAAGTGCGCTTTGAAAAGTTATCACCATAGTCCACAAAGAACATTTTTTTTACCATAGTGGTTTTGAAGCGCAACGTGTCAGCTATTCTTTTTTAGTAGCCTATTTGTATGAAGAAGAGAGCTCGCGGAGTGATACAAGGGACACAAAAGTAGCACCGGTTTGTTATACAGCTGTTAGTTACGTGTACATTTTGTAGGACTGGCTTCCGGTCCCATCTGCGTCAAGCGATTTTTAGCTGTACAAAACAGCTTGTTTTGCTGCTTGATATTGCAGATTGGTGTCTTACCATATTATTTTAATGTATTATCTTATGAACACACTGGTTTGTAGTATAAACAGTTTTACCCTTTACTACACTTTGTTATTCTTCTCGTAATTTCCCTATAGTGGCTAATGAACCGGAGGTCTCGCCCATTAGCTTACTTCCGCGTTGAAGAATAAGGTGGATATATGACAAATATGTATTTGGTATTTAAAATATGGATTGGCCTTATGACGGCAATTGAGTTAGCAGTCATCAGAATTTCCCAAATCGCTCAAATGTACGTCAAACAATATGTCTGTGTGAAACATAACTGTACATCTCCCAAAGTTTGTAATATACTTTTGAAGAAGTTTTCACCCTTCGTTCTTGTGCAGGAAAGAAGATGAACAGAGTTACTAAGATCCAAACAAACCCATCAACGTCAGGGATAGACGTGGCTCCTTGCTTTAAGGTAAAAACCTTACCACTCTTTTTCTCAAGTGAGAACAATGCAATAGTGAGAAACAGTCTATTGATTCTTTTTCTGAGAATGCGAAACAAGGCGCCAAACTATCAATAATTTAACAAAGGCTTCCTCTGCCTAGGTATTGATTTTGAGACTTTATAGATGAATGCTCTGTGGACAGCTGCTGCTGCTACTACTTGTCCAAGATGTGCAGAAGCATGAGAAGAATTCTGTATTATTTAAAGGGATAGTTCAACGGAAATTAACGTCTTAAAGTTGTTCCAAACCTATGGATTTCTTTCTGTTTTGAAAATGTGGGTAAGCAAGCAGTTTCTGCTCCCTATAGTCTTCCATGTAATTTTTTCATTCTATGGAAGTCAGTGGGGACCAGCGACTGTTTGGTTAACCTCATTCTTCAAAATATTTTCTTTCATGTTCAAGAGAAAAAAGACATTCATACAAGATTGGAACGACTTGCAGATGACAGAATTTTCATTTTTAAGTGAACTACCCCTTTAACAGATAGTGGACATAATGATAGGACTGGAGGCCAGTGGTTGCCTGTGTTGGAGAGAGACTTTTCTCCAAATTAGAAAATGGAGCTGTGGCATGTGCATGTGTGTGTTTGTCAGGTGACCGTGTTCGAGCAGGAGCATTTCCAAGGCAAATGTCAGGAGCTCACCTCAGAGTGCCGCAACATCCAGGAGCGTGGGTTTGACAACATCCGCTCTGTCCGTGTGGAGAGCGGCGCGTGAGTCGCCCACTCTGTGTTAATGATTGCAAAATCTTGCCAGTTAGTAAGGAAATTACAGTTTTAGATGATTTTGAAAGTGTTTGAGTGTTTCATCCTGAGATAATTTGTAAAATGTGTTGGGAAATGTGCTTTTTAATTAATTCTGAAAATGTCTGAGATGCCTCAAGTTTTGGTTTTGTCTTGCTTCCTGTAGGCAGAAAGAAAAACAAAGCCAAATACTTCCACACTTTAATGTGTATTTTTTTTTTTAGGAAAACTAAACATCATATTTGACCCTGGACCACAAAACCAGTCGTATCATGGGTATATTTGCAGCAATAGCCAAAAATCAGATTGTATGGGTCAAAATTGAAAAGTTCAATTTTTCTTTTATGCCAAAAATCATTGGGATATCAAGTAAAAATCATGTTCCATTAAGATATTTTGAAAAATTCCTACTGTACATATATCAAAACTTAATGTTTCATTAGTAATATGCATTGCTAAGAACTTCATCTGGACAACTTTAAAGGCAATTTTCTCAATATTTTGATTGATTTTCTTCAGATTCCAGATTTTCAAAGAGTTGTATCTCGACCAAATATTGTCCTATACTAACAAACAATCAATGCATAGCTTATTTATTCAGCTTTCAGACGATTTATGAATCTCAGTTTCAAAAAATTGACCCTTATGACTGGTTTTGTGGTCTTGGATCACATTTATATCTCCAACCTTCTTTTAAATACTTTATATATGTTTAATTGTCCTTAATTCCGTGCAGCTGGGTGGGATACGAGCACCATGACTTCCAGGGGCAGCAGTTTATCTTGGAAAAAGGAGAATATCCTCATTGGGATGCCTATAGTGGCAGTCTGGGCTACCATGTGGAGAGAATGATGTCACTGCGCCCCATCTGCAGCGCTGTGAGTGTGTGAACACTGTGTGAAAGTGTTTTAATCTCAAACTTTTCAAATCAAAATACTTTTGTAAATCAAAGGTTTTATGGGTTTGGAATGACATGAGAGTGAGTAATTAATGACAGAATTTTCATTTTTGGGTGAACTATCACTTTAACAGCCATGGAATCTCTTTTCAAGCAAACAGTAACTCTCAATAAAACTACCCAGTTTTTTCTTCCTCCACTGTTCTTGCAATCTCTTCTTCCATTTGTAGGACCACCAGAGCAGTCGTATGGTCATCTATGAGAAGGAGAACTTCCTGGGCCACAATGTAGAGCTGTGTGATGATTACCCGTCTCTGCAGGCCATGGGCTGGTGCGACAAGCAAGTGGGCTCCATGCATGTGCAGTGTGGCGCGTGAGTAACGCTCGACCAAACACCATTAGCGCCAAACTACTGTTCTCCCGAACGACACGTTTCTCATGCTCGACAGCTGTGCTGACAATACACTTACACACGACATATCGTCATTGACTCATAGTGTCCAGTCCCTGTGTTTGTGAAGCGTTAATGATTTTGCTTTCACAATACAGTCCAGTGTAACATACTGTCAGATGAAATATCTTTCTTGGACTGCACATTCTTCACTTGGTGCATCATACGCACTCACATAACAGCAATACTGTACCTGTGACTGCCACATCTGTTACGTAATGACGTTATATCAACATTTCAGTGCATGTCATTACAGAAACTGATAATTTAACACAGTGATAATTTACCATAGCATACATGGAAGAAGGACTTGCAGTTTTCATCTGTTAGCTGATAAAACATCACATGTATTTTAAGTAATCCATTTCAGTCACAATTTATTTTAAGGTCCAATTCTCACTATCAAAGGATTAAGAAATTAGGTTTTTATGTAGTGGACTTCAATGGGGATCAACCGGTTGGTCCAAATTGGTCCAAAAGTCCAAACTGCAGTTTCAGTGCAGCTTCAAAGGGCTCTGCACGGTCCCAGCCGAGGAATAAGAGTCTTATCTAGTGAAATGATCTTTTCACTAAAAAAAAAAGATTTATAGAGGTGGGGGAAAAAATTGATTCACATTTGAATCACAATTTAGTCTTCTAACGATTTGCATCGATTCACAAATTTCAAAAATCAATATTCTAGTTAATGATAATTGCATAGGCTTAATAATAATAACAACATGATGTTGTCAGGGAAAAAAACAGCAGTGGAGGAATTAAAACAAATACATCCCGCCCCATTTTCAGTGAGGGCAAGTAATTATTGATCTTTTGTTATTATGGGAAGTAGGGATGCACCTGAATCAGTATTTGCAAAGGCATGGAAAAAGAAAACGCGTTCTATGGAGCCACTAAACTGACATGGTTAGCCGCTTAGCGGTAGCCTGTTACATTTTCTTTTACCACATAAATAGAGTAAGGAGAAGTGACTGATAGGACGATGGCGAATGATTTCAAGATCCTTAGCACCACTGACAAACATCTGATCTTGTGAAATGTGTGGTAAATACTGCCACTCCGTAATATACATAGAATGATCACGAATCTCGAAAGTGAAAGTAAAAAGCGAGCATATTAATAATGGCTCCCTGATGAACGCAATTTATATACAGGATAATTACATAACAACATAATTGTGAGAGAAAGCACTGAAATGTATTTTTTTCCTCCCATCTCGTATTTATTCAGTTTAGGAGGTCCGTAGTATTTTTATTCCTTTCCTTTCCAAACACGGTATTGGGATTCGGGCACATCCCTAATGAGAAGTGTAAAATATTTTTGATTTATTAGGAAAATAACAGTTATTAGGAAACACTGTGAATCGTCATTAAAAATCGTTATTCGTGAATCGATTTTTAATCGAATTGTGATCCCGAGAATCAATTTAAATCAAATCGTCGGGTACCTAAAGATTCAGACCCCTTAAGATTCATATACTTTTTAACCATAAATCCTGCTCTGCAATGCACGCCTACGACTTGACGCATTACGTAATCACATTGGAAAGGTCACATGTGGTTAGTTCTTCATCTGTGTACTTTGGTTCAAAAAGAAAGGGTAGGGCAATGTTTTTTCCTCCAACTTCAGACTTGTCTGACATTGTTACTTTGCCTTTTTTTTTGTAAAGGGCAATTGACTTTCTTTGCACATTCGCTCTGTAAACACTAGGTTGGTACTTCCATCTACATCACGCGAACCTAGTGAACTAGTGAAAGACGAGGATTTGTGGTTAAAAAGAATATAGATTTCTATTTTTCTTAGAAAATGACCAATCGTTTCACCCTTATTCCTCGGTTGGGATCATGTAGAACCCTTAGAAGATGCATTGAAACTACAATTTGGACCTTCAACTGGTTGAACCCCTCTGAAGTCCACTATATGGAAAAAAAATCCTGGAATGTTTTTCTCAAAAACCTTAATTTCTTTTCGACTGAAGAAAGAAAGACACAAACGTCTTGGATGATATAGGGGTGAGTAAATTATCAGGAAATTTGGTTCCTAAACTAAAGTGTTACCTACATTTCTAATGCACATTAGAATCCAGCTGAAATTTTTAATTTAAGATACCTGACTAATTTTTTCATTCCCTTCCACACAGCTTGTCAAATTGTGTTCAGCTGCTTCATCTCCTCATTTCCTGTCACGGTCTGTTTTCCTGCAGCTTTGTGTGTTACGAGTACCCTGGCTATCGAGGACAGCAGTACGTTATGGAGTGTGATAGGCACAGTGGAGACTACCAACACTGGAAGGACTGGGGCTCCCACTGCCAGACCCCTCAGATCCAGTCCATTCGCAGAATCCAGCAGTAATGCCTGAGGGCGAATGGAAGGAAACGGAAAGCGTGTAGAATTTGGAAGCAGAAGAGTCACACCACTCATTCTAACAGCAGTCACTTTATGAGGTGCAGTGTGGCAAATTGCAAGACCTTCACTGGTTGCACGCAGTTTCCACCTAGGGTGCTCTAATACTACATAAAAAAAGAAGCATACACAGATACACATCACTGCTTGTTCAAGAAAATAAGAGACTAATATTCTATAAAGCAGAAGCACAGTGGGGGACACCGAAGAGTAAAAATCTGTCAATCAAGGCAAGATGTGTATCTGGATATGCAACCGTGTCACGTCTCTGACGTTTGAGTGCCATATGGGGACAGATGGGAGTGTGTGTTGGACCATTCGGAGGAGAGGAGGACAACGGTTGACTAATAAATACATACTCACCTCAAAGTAGCATCTTTGTCTTTTTGCCCGTTCGCAAAAAGATCGTAACAGCACTCAAAATTTATTTCTTAATGATTTCACACTGTGTTTATATATAAAACATACTAAAACTGTATCATAACAGCTAAGGTGTGAAACACCTGCAAATCCCTACAGGTGTTTCAGTATATTCAATACATGTTATCTAGTAAATGTTTCATGAAAGCAATGAGGCATGTTATGCTGGGAACGAAGGAAAATGTTTTAAAATGAAAATCTTCCTATTCTTATTTTAGGGGGAAAACCTTGATTAACCACTATTCAGAACGACAAGTCGATAAAAAGGCAAATTGTACTGTAGCATCAATGCATACTCGATTATTTATTAGTCTGAAATCCAAACTAACATGGTGAAATTCACAGAGAAGGCATTTTTGCATCCCACCGGGTTATGTAATCGTGCTAGATGGATGTGTATGACTGTTGTGTTGTGTTTGAGTCTTGCTCTTATTGCAGCGTCTCGCATACAACCCAAGCAAATTTTTGTTTGTCACACTGACCAACCTGAACCAGTCTGCTTGGGGCTGCTGATTCCTATTAAAAAACACTTGATTTCAACAGTGGTAAATGAGCAAAAACTAAAATAAACGTGCAAGATAAACCTTAATGAACTGTTTTGCATTAGCATAGTGGAATGCAAAAATTCATTCTGGGTGAACAGCCACGGAGAATATAACTGCACAAATCACCTACATCTGAGAAACACTGCAAACCACACTAAAAAGCTTTTGAACAGTAAGATTTTTTAATGTTTTTTAAAGAAGTATCTTCTGCTCACCAAGTCTGCATTTATTTGATCCAAAGTACAGCGAAAATAGTCACATTTTTTTACCATTTAAAATAACAGTTTTCTATTTGAATGTATTTTAAAATGGAATTTATTCCTGTGATTTCAAAGCTGAATTTTTAGCATCATGACTCCAGTCACATGACCCTTCAGAAATAATTTTAATATTCTTCTTATTATTTTGAAAACAGCTGAGTAGAATTTAAAAAAAAGTGGGTTGCTTTGATGAATAGAAAGTTCAGAAGAATAGTATTTATCTGAAATAGAAATCTGTTGTAACATTATAAATGTCTTTATCATCACATGTGATCAATTTGAAGCATCCTTGCTAAATAAAAGTATTAATTTCTATAATTGTTCTCCTCCCCAAAAAAAGCTTTTAAATGGTATAATGTTATAAAAGCTTTTTATTTCAGATAAATGCAGATCTTTGCATCTTTATAATAACTGTTTTAAATATTATTATGAATAATAATAATAATAATAATAAATGTTTCTTAAAACAGCAAATCAGTATATTAGAATGATTTCTGAAGGATCGTGACACTGAAGACTGGAGCAATGATGCTGAAAATTAAGCTTTGATCACAGGAATAAATTACATTTTAAAATATATGCAATTAGAAAGCAATTATTTTAAATAGCAAAAAATATTTCACAATATTACTGCTTCTGTTGTACTTTGGATCAAAAAAATGTAGGCTTGGTGAGCAGAAAAGACTTCTTTAAAAAACATTAAAAAGCTTACTGTTTAAAAACTTTTGACTGGTAGTGAACACTAAATAAAAGAATTTGTTTAAAACATTCTAAAATGCATAAAATCAGCATGTTAAATCACATATCACACCTATTTTATGTTTATTACAAATTTAAAACTGGTTTTATAACACCATATATGAAAATTAAATGTAACACTTTGGAGAGAACTTTGGTTCAAGTTTACAATGACACAGATATGAATTGGGTAAAGAATTACAGTGCACAGAAAGGAATTAGAATGAAATACACAACTTGAGCACATCACCTTGACCAAGTTCAAAATGGAGAATATCCATTTCTATGGCAACAAACCACCTAACCTCACAAGGTAGCTGCAGTTTCCTCTTTTCACTTCCCATTTCAATGAAATGCTCGGTTCACTTCGACTTTTTTCTTTTTTTTTTACTGTGAACTACTTTCTGACCTTCATTTTTTTTTTTCCATCGGTGGCCCACACTTTTCCTTTCCAAAGAAAAAAAGTCTTAATATACAAGTGAGTAAATGTTTCCTATACCATCGCTTCTCTTTAAATCTGGCTATTCAGTATTTTACAACTTCCTTTCATCTCTTTCTAATCCCCAATCGTACCTTATCACCTCTCCTTTTCTAGTCCCTGATGTGTTGGACATAGTCTTCTCTCTCTCCTGCCTGTTCGTAGGCAGCGTTGTCCTGTTTCTTCCTGCGGTCCCTAACCCTGCTTCTCTCGGGTTCCGGTGAACCTTGGGAATTGCCGTCTGTATTTCTGTCCTCCTCAATCAAACTTCTCTCATCCTCATCTTTCTCATCATCATCAGCATCACTCAGGTCCGTGTCGGATTCATCAGAATTTTCTTCCTCAAGGTATCGGTAACCTTTTACCTTTGATGAAGAGGATCGTAATGTAAGACATTAGTGATGTGAGTGATATGGAAGTATAATAACGACAAACGCAGAAGAACAGTAGTCACAAGATTTAGCAAATTGGTGTGTCTTACTATAATATTTTTATGTATTTTCTTAATCATGAACACACTGGTTTGTAATGCAAACAGTTTTACCGTTTACTGCACGTTGTTATTCTTCTCATTATTTCCTTATAGCGGATAATGAACCACACATAGGCCTTCCACGTTTCAGAATAAGGTGGATACATGCTTCACCAATGCGTATTTGTTTTGGTTTTACAAATTGAGAATGAGTCACAATTATTGTCTGAGGTAATTGTCTGGTTCTGTCAATAAAGTTGTTTTGAATCTGTAAACTTTAATTTCACAGAATTAATTCTACTTCTAAAGCAAACAGAAAACATTTGCAAGGCTGTTTCTTTTATGAAATCACGTCAAAGCCCCCACAGACTGATTGCAGTGACACATTAATAGCTGAATTACCTTGTGTCGTGGACGAGGGATCCGTGGCAACCTGAATGGAATTTTCTTCGCCAGGCGACGCTCCATCTGCACGTAGCAGAAACATGCCACTATGAGGGTGAACAATAGGAGTCCAAGCTTGGCCTTAAAAAGAGAAAAGAGAATGTGCAGCTGACTTAATCACCATTTTTAAGCATTGATTTATAATTCTGCGTATGTAGACAAAAAAATGTGAATACATTTCCACATATTAAGGTGCGGCCCATATATTGTTGCTTATTGGAATTTTGTGAACAAAATTCAGTCACTTTAACAGGAATCTGTTCTGTCGGGAATTTTGTGCAAGTGTGAAAAAGCCTTCAACACTTTATTTGCAGTGTTCAAGTTAGTCATGCAAATGATAGCTGCTTGGTTTGAAGTAACAGTAACTTCTGTGTAAGCCTAAATATGGCTAATGCGATGGCACTTTTAGACAGAACTCTAAAGTTGTTACTGAGTTCACAACTGACACCCTTACTAAACTGCTGGTATATCCAATCTGATATTACCCAAGAAATGTTGGGGATGCACCCAATCAATACAAATATGTGACAATTCAAATCGGTTGAGATGGTAAACTAATCACAATACAGTTGGGAGTAGGAGTTTATATGAATGTATCTCTGAGGGGAATTGACTGTCTTCAGAATAGGGTGCCCCCTAATAGTCGACTAACCATTAGTCGACAAGAAGAGGCTTGGTCGACCAAAATATTATTAGTCGCAGAAAAAAAATTCCAAAGGAAGTGGTGAAGTCACGCAGTCCGTGACAGACAGATCGTTAACGGCTGGTCTATGTGGTAATATAGTACATCGGGCAGAACATCCAAACGTTTACCTATCATTTATTATAGTGTGCACACACACCCTGTGAACACACACCTGGAGCAGTGGGCA
>JAHKKF010520981.1:6127-35782 GCA_019740295.1 Labeo calbasu | reverse complement strand
CTAAATATCATATATTTTTTTTTATTTAGTACTGCCCTTTAGAAGCTACTGAAGATACTTACATGTTAACCAGAAGACAAAATAAGTTTAATTTACCTGATCTTCAAATTCAAAATTTCTTAATGCATTGTGTTTCCTTCTGAAGCATCAGTGAGCGTTTGAACCTTCTGTAATAGTTGCATATGAGTCAATCAGTTGTCCTCAGTGTGAAAAGATGGATCTTAAAATCATAGAGTCATTGTTGGAAAGTGTTCAAATACACAAAAATGCTAAAAAACCAAAGAATTTGTGGGACCTGAAGGACTTTTCTGAAGAAAAGCGGGCAGTTTAACCATTCAGGACAAACAAGGCACTCATGAACAACTATCGCTTTAAAAAAAAAAAAAAAAAAAAAAATGTATATGTGGATCATTCAGGTAAGAACACAGTACTAAGAATCAAGCGCAAAAACTTTTGAATGGGGTCATTTTTATAAATTCAACTATTATTTTCTCTTGTGGACTATATGTAAACATATTTTATGTGAAATATCTCATTCAGGTCAGTACTAAATGAGAAATAACACACATTTTGTATGATCCCTCTTATTTTGGTAAAATAATTAACATTTTGCAGATTAAGCAAGGTGTATGTAAACTTTTGACCTCAACTGTATATACTATATAGGTAAAAGCTGTTTATGATACTAAAGCCATCAGAAATTGTAATATACATTATAAATTGGCATTAAAGCCACATTCTGCTTCATATGCATTTTGCTGATATTGTTAAAACGAATAAATTGGGCACATTGTCATTTCATATATTGCTATTTATGAATCAATTACTTGATTTATGAAAGTTACATTTCTATATAAGACATAACATTACTTTTGTATGTATTAATCTTGCCGTGAAATACACATGGGCACAAATATGAAAATATAATACATTTTTAGCACAAACAGTCAGCTAGGTAATTTATCCTAGCATGTAGCACATATGTTTTAAATGAACTTTAAAAGAATCTAAAATAACACAACAGCAGGATTTTGTGCTGGCTCAGGCTTCTTTTATTAACATAAAATATTATGTTCTTACACTAAAACTTGCATAATTATACTTCGCCATGGACTGGGTATGCCTGACAGTAACAAAAAAGCCTTCATTTAAACTAATAATTGTAATACATAGATAAATTCAGATGATGAAACAAAAAGATTAAAACTAAAAACATTTCCCACGCATACACAACAAATATTTGGAGGTCAGTAAGATTTTGTACTTTTTTTTTTTTTTTTTAAATAGTTCTTTTTATTCACAACAAGGCTGCAATTATTTGGTCAAAAATACATTAAAAGCAATATTAAAATTTTAAAAATGCAATTTTTTCCTGTGATGGCAAAGATTAGGTTAGCATCATTACTCCAGTCTTCAGTGTCACATGATCCTTCAGAAATCATTTAATATGCTGATTTGATGCTCAGTAAACATTTCTTATCAGTTTTGAAAATGGTTGTCCAGCCTAATATTTTTGTGGAAACCATAATACTTTTTTCAGGATTCTTTTATCAATAGAATTTATTTATTAGAAATATTTGCTGAAAAAAAAAGTCAAAATAATAAAAAAACCTTACTGACCCCACACTTAATTTTAAACAGTAGTGTATGTGAACTATTCTCAAGTTTTTGTACAGTTTTATTAAAAAAACATTATTGCTAGCCTTTGGGGCAACTGTATGACTTTTAATTTTAAACACTGAAGGAAGTGAGTATTCTGAAGTGCACCAATGATAAATAGTGGTTAAGCGAGTATCAATGCCACAGTGAGGTAAAACTCCATCACATAGTTACATTTCTCTTACCCAAAATGTTAAACATTTTCCTTGGAAGCATGTAAGACTTACCTTTCCTGTTCATATAACTTATAGTCTGGCCAGGAAACGAAAGCAAAACATAAAACACTTTTATATAACACATAAAGGTCTTTCAACAATGAATGTCTCACTTCTGGTGCTCTGAAACAGAATATGCTAGACTTCACACTAGCTCTGCCACTGGTGTTGAACCATTTAACATCAAAATGTTCTGAAACATTCATCGTATTACTGTACATTCTGCATCAGACTCAATCAGTCTGCATTTGCACAAGGCAGTTGCTCTCGTTCAGTGTGGCGGCACAGGAAGCAGCCTTACCGACTGACGTCTCACATTGACGTTGTGACATTCGATAGCTGGTATAAAGATCCAAACTCCTATGTTCTCCCAAAAAAACAATCACATCCCCTGAGAGGAAATAAAAGACAGCTGCCGTCACAGTCCTGCGTCTTTCTGTCACTTCACCTTATTGTTTGGGACTCTTGTCTTTAACCTTGGTCTTACTGTCCCATTTAGGAGTCCTCACGAGTAGCACACCAACAGCAACCAGTCCCAGCACGACCCCCAAACTAGCAGGTCCACAGGGGCTTATTTCCTGAGCCAGACCAGACAGCAGTGGCGCAAGAACCCGTCCCACAGCTGTGACTGACTGTCCCGCTCCGATTAATGTCCCGCTAGCTTGGGCTCCCCCACGCTGCAGCTCTAAATCGGTGATGCACGTACGTCCAATAGTGGTAGAGATGGCAAAGAACGTGGAAGTGAGCACGACCTGCCAGACGTTGGGTGCCGTGGCATACAGGAAGATCAACGTGCAGGTGAGTGCCGTAGAGTGCAACAATAAAGCAGACATGTTGTTGCCATAAAAATGTGTGACGGGTCCCACCAAACAGCCAGCAAGGGCGCCCAACATACTGCTGTAGCTGATCAAATAGCCCGTCACCTTTGGTTTGAGCTGAAAACGCTCCTCCATGGCTAAGGAGAAGTTACTGTAGTACAGCATTATGGATACAGCCATTAGAAGACGCACTAGGAACACGTCCCACATATCAGAGGAAGCCACCATGTGGATCCGTATCCACACTGAGGTTAACTGTCTCCAGGCAGGCTGGACGACAGACACGTCTCTCCAGCCCCAGGCTCCATTTGTTTGACTACGGACTGCTGATGCATTAGGATGGCGAACGTGGTTTTTGTCTGAGCTGTTCTGCTGGACTGAGTTCTTCAACTCGTCGTAGGATTTGCTGGGTTTGGTTTTACTGTTAGCGTTTGCATCTATACGGTGATTTAACGTCTCACTCCAAGGTAACATCCAGACCAAACCTAAGAAGACAACAGTTGAAAAGAAATGCACTTAAGTTCACCCAAAAATGAAAATTATGTCATTAATTACTTACCCTCATGTTGTTCCAAACCCATAAGACCTTTGTTCATCTTTGGATGAAATCATGAAAGTGGCAACAGTAATAATATAAATGTTCACTTTAAAATATACATTAAATCATCTTTTTTCATGCTTTAAAGAAGTACTTATTTTGACTAACATATTTAAGCTCTGTATTGTGTTATTTGACATAAAAGTTACTATATATTAAATGTACTACCATTTGTAATTTCATTATTATAAATGTGTCATTACAAATATAATTAAATACATAACCTACAAGTTGCAATAGAGTCCTACTTGTGCAGGTCAAAAATTTAAACTATAAATCCCCGGTTTCACAGACAAGGCTTAAGCCTAGTCCCAGACTAAAATGCAAGTCTGAGCTGTTTACTTGCACTGACTGATCTTAAAAAATATCCTTTGTTTTGTCTCAAGATCACACCAGTAGTGTTTTTTTTTTCCTAAGCACGTTTATAAAAGTTACTTAAATGTCCTAACTGAACTATGGCCTAATCCTGGTGCAGTCTAAGCCCTGTCTGTGAAACCGGGCCTATATAATTTAATTTAATTTTAATTAACATCCAATTATGTGTTAGAAAACATTACACTCAGTTTGCACTCAAGCAAACTGTTTTAAACTATATTATTTCAGTAAAAACTACTTTTTAAAGTATGCTAAAATGTATGTATATTTCACAAAAAATAGTGTAATTCACCCAGATATAAAAATAATTTACTCTGTCATCATTTACTTATTCTCATGTCAATCCAAACTCAAATGTCTTTCTTTTTTCAGTGGAACATTTAGCACAATGCTGATGCTACTATTTTCCAAGCAATTACTGTACAATAAATATGGAATGAAGCTTTCAAGTTAACATAGTTGACCCAAAAATGATTTATTTTTCTTTTGTGTCTGTTGGAAGAAAGTCATGTGATTTTGGAATGACATGAGGGTAAGTAAACAACGAACCATCCCAAGGTAACTGCAATCTTAGAAAACATTGGGTTTATGTATACTTCTCTGTACTTTTAAGGAATAAATTATTTTCTTTATGCACATAACTACTGTTAATCTTGCTCACCTGCATTTAGAAGGAAAATGGCTGCACAGACGAATGAGGATAAGTAAAAACCACCCTCATGTTCAGTAAGATATCCACCCACCACTGGTCCCAGGATGAAGCCCACACTTGAAGCTGCATTAAAGTGGCCCATCACTAGAGGCCGCTCTTTCTCCGACACAAGATCTGACAGGAGCGCTCGGCAGATAGACAGGGAGTGTTTAAAGAGCCCTTTAAACAGAAAACGAAATCATTTCAGTAATGTTGCACTTACTAAATTGCAATATGTACACTAATACTTACCCACTGGTATCCTGGCCAGCACAAAGAGTGCAATACTAGTGGACAGACCCAACAGGCCATATCCAAAGGCACTGAGCAAAAGGCACGTTAGTAGTGAATAGCGCCTCCCTACCACATCACTCCAACTTCCCTGCCAAGCAGAGAACACAACATGTAAAAGACAATGAAATATGTGACCCTGGACCACAAAACCAGTCATAAGTAACACGGGTATATTTGTGGCAATAACCAACAATACATTGTATGAGTCAAAATGCTAAAAATCATTAGGGTATTAAGTAAAGATCATGCTCCATGAAGATATTTTGTAAATTCCCTATATATCAAAACTTAATTTTTGATTAGTAATATGCATTGCTAAGAACTTCATTTGGACAACTTTAAAGGTGATTTTCTTAATATTTAGATTTTTTTTGCACCCTCAGATTTTAGATTTTCAAATAGTATCTTAAAAAAAAACATACAGTGGAAAGCTTATTTACTCAGCTTTAAAATGATGTATAAATCTCAATTTCATTTGATCATTATCAATAACACTGTCCTGTATCATATTTGCTGAATTAAATCCAATACTTGTTTCTTGAAATGTTTATTCCAAAAATAATGCTTGTTTTGCAACAACACATGTAAAATACTTTAAAAGTGTAATTTTTTTCTATAGTGTTATTTGATATTACTTACATTTTTCTGTTTTTTTTTATTGTTTCGACAGGTCATCTTAAGGGTTTTTTCCATTGTTTTAATTCACCATACATATTTAAACTTTTTTTATTTAAATTAGAAGCCAAACCAATGTATAGCTGACATTTGAGGCAACTATACATTGGATTTTCTAGAATAGCATTTTTAGCTTGTTTATTTTCATATAAAAATATGGCATGCAGTTGCATGTAAAGCTATTTAAAACATCATTCGTAAATTGTGATAATCGTAATTAATCGCAATTACAATTTCAAGAGAATAATCGACAATTATGATTTCTGCCATAATCGTGCAGCCCTAATTTAAAGTTAACATATTTTAAACATATTAAATTGCAACTTCATCATTACAAATGTGTAATTACAGGTATATATATATATATATATATATATATATATATTTTTTTTTTTAAATGACATATAAAATATATATTATAATATAAAAGTGTATTAATAATAAAAATGGCAAATATTTTAGTTTACCAATATCAATTAAAACATTTAAAAATGCAATTAACTTTGCACTACGGTAATTTCTTTTAAAGCATAGTATTTCCATAATGAATGCTCTTCATTTATTTCTTTTTCATAAGGGTAGTAGCAGAAAATGCACTTTTTTTTTAGATTTTTGCACATCACCATGTAAAGATGCTGTAAGCAATGTTGAAGCAATGTCTGTTTTGCAAAAGAGCTAACCTTGCTGAATCTTAGCAAAATACCTCATCTTAACAAAATAGTTCTCTCCAAAACTCTGCCCTCAATGCCAGCAAACCAAAAGCTTTTAAATGACTAACATATATCAACTTATAGTCATTCTTTTTGTTGTATACATAACCTAGGTCACAGACACACTAATTTCAGTGATATCCGTATCTGTGTGATATTAATTGCAGCAACTTTGAATGAGAATCTTAGTCGTTTATTATAGGAAAGCATGTCTCGGCGAAGAAAGCTACAGTTTATAGCCTACAGGCAGACAGATCGGACCTGACAAATGAAACAGCTCAGGCCCTGAGGCAAGCACTGCAGGCATCTCCATACCAGCACTCATTAGACTGAGGCATCACACACACACACACAGATCTGCAGACACTGCACACTGGTGTAATGCAATAAAAACTTAAATTGGATTTACTATGTTCTCTCTGTTTCTGGCCTACAGGCATGTCATAGAGACTCACTGTTCCTGTCTGCTGTCTCCATGCTTAACATCCAAGAAAAGACAAACATCTTCTTCACTTCTTAACTAGCCCCGTGACCCTTCAGTCTTTAACCAGTTTAAATACGTGTGTGTCAGTGTGTTTGTCAATGGTAACATGACGACTCGTTTTACAGTAACGCACTCAATATGCGTGAGAGCAATATGTAATGTTGACTGTAATAAACCATTACTGTGATACGTGCTTTTTTCTCCATGGAGACAGATCAGATGAGGTAAACGTGGATTATTAAACTGGGAGCAGCAAATTGATAATCATATTACAGCAGCAAATGCTGCTCACTAAAAAAAAAATCACTACTTACCACCACGGTGCTAGAGAAGAGTTGTAATACGCCATATGTAGATCCTGTAACAATGGAAAACAGTCTTTTTAGTTATGACTAAACAAATGAAATCACTAAACAAAAGAATAATGTTAGTTTCACAATCAAACGGTTGAGGTAACAAGACCTTGTGATCACAATCTAAGCTGCCTGCCTCATGAAATCAGTGAAAATATCAATTAAGCTGGTGATTTCCATTGATATTATGAGCCATATGTAAGCAGCCCTTTTAATCAGAGACGAGGTGCAGGCAATGTACTAGTGATTTCAAAGAACTGCTTGTCTAAAAATTACAGTTCACCAGCTATGAAAGTAAATTCATTTTAGTCCTTTACAGAATAGGATGTGCAGAATTAAACAAAAATCGGACCTTTATGTTTTGAACAAAAATTGACAATAGTTCCATTAAAATTATTTTGCATTGAATTGATTTTGTATACAAATATCACTATTCAGACATACATTTGCAATTCTCAAAAAATGCAATTCTTAGGCGCGTATTGAACAGTGGATGTCGTACTGAACGGTTCGATATTATATTGAGAATTGTGACATCCCTAATGGTTATTAACCAATTAATAAATACCCATGTGTAAATAATGAATGATCTAGTCCGCACCTCCTAAACGCAACTTGATTTACTTTTTTTATATTTATTTATATATATACTTAAATTCTTTTACAATTTAATTCATATAACTTATTGCCATCTTGTTAGTAAATATAGGAATTAATTATTGGTCCAAATCAGAGGGTGAAATTTGACCATCTTCAGGATCCATCACAATTCAGCTGCTACTTTAGTAATAATCAACAGGCAAACAAAACTGACATCAAATTTAATATTTAAACTGCACATTAGGGAGTTCTCAATACATAACAACTCTTGGTAGATTTTTTAATATATATCTATGCATGCATTTTTCAAATCTATGCAAATTAATTGTGTCACAGTCTTTATATGTGACCCTGGACCACAAAACCAGTTGCAAGTAGCATGGGTCTATTTGTAGCAATAGCCAAAAATACACTGTATGGGTCAAAATGATACATTTTTCTTTTATGCCAAAAGTAATTAGGATATTAAGTAAAGATCATGCTCCATGAAGATACTTTGTAAATTTCCTACTGTAAATATATCAAAACTTAATTTTCGATTAGTAATATGCATTGCTAAGGACAACTTTAAAAGTGATTTTCTCAATGTTTAGATTTTTTTTGCATCATCAGATTCCAGATTTTCAAACAGTTGTATCTCTACCAAATACTGTCCTATCCTAACAAATCCATTCATCAATGGAAAGCTTATTTATTCAACTTTCAGATGATGTATAAATCTCAATTTCAAAAAATTGACCCTTATGACTAGTTTTGTGGTCCAGGGTCACATATTTTCTCTGGATATAATAGTTCATAATAGCTAAAAGTTTAAATTTTGAGGCAACAATTTTTCAAACTATGTTGTCAATAGTAAAATATGTTATTAATACTGGATCTCAGTACCACCTTAGAGTTGAATAAGATTTAACAAAAACATCAGAGACTTACCTACAATCCCGGCCACTGTAGGACTTGCTCCCAGAGACTTCACATGATGACTCAGCAAAGGGATGATCATACTGACCCCAAAGAGGTCCTGAAAACGCACACACACATAAAATGGATTTATACGTCAGCTAAGCAAACACAGCTCAATAAATAGATTTCCAGCATTTGCCTAGTTATAACACATTCTGTGATTAGTCTAATCACAGCAGACTTACTATGAGATGGTAAGAATATGGAATTAAATTTACGGATTAGCCTACATCAATCCTAAATGGCAGAACAGACTTTAATGTTTCTATGACATTATATTTACTTCTGTGACAATTAAATGTAATTTAAACATTTTTGCCACTTGATTCCTCATTTAAATGAATAATCAATAAATTCTCAATTAAAACTTAAAAAAAAAAAAAGTTTTCCAAAGTTAAAATGGCAGGTAAAGCACATTTTTATTTAAACACACTTTTATTTAAAACTATTAGCATTACAATGGCATGGGGAAGTAGTTCAATAACATGCTAAAAACAATGAATCAATCAATCAATAAATGAAGGTGTTCACTGTCATAAATAGGCTGAGGACAACTTAAATAAAACCCATACACCACTGAGCTTGTTCATCTGGATTTCTATATGCAGTCATGCCAGCCGGCTTGATTGAAGTCACACCCTACCTTAATCCAGTGTCACGGCACTTTCTATTAAACTAAAACTCTGACAAAAACTACCAGTGATTTAAAGCCAGGAAAAATTCAATGTGTCTAAGAGGGAAAGAAGAGGAGAGACAATGTGTTCTTTCTCATGTGTGTGACCAAAATCCACAGACAGGACAAAAGATTTCTACTGATGGGAAAAATATAAACATCCTGATTAAAAATAAAAAAATATAAAAATACAAAATCCTGATTAAAATATGTGAAGCAAAAAAAGCAAATGTGATAATATCATAAAGACCACTAATTGAAAAATCTTTGGCTTAAGATGTCATGTGACAGGTAAAATATCAAATGCGCCTTTGTAAACAACACTCCTGTTCTAGAACAGTTTTAGCAAATTCTTCTTAACTAAGTGTTACAAATTAGGGATCTTTTTCATGTGTCATTGAGAATATGAAAGTACATATGGGAATGTGCAGAACAGGGACATCAAATGTATGTAAACTTAATGACAGCAGCATAAATTGATGTGTCATTGCGATCGATAACACACAAAAGACCCTCTCCAAATACAAAATAAGATACTCACCATGAATCCCACCACGTATATACATCGTATGATCCGCGTTGGTCTCCGTCGTTTGTAAGTAATGGCACATTTAGAGTTATTCATTCTCCCGCATTGACAGAGACTAGTGCAGTCAATGCGGAAGCGATGGACAGCGTTGCTATGTTGTTCTTGACGAAACATCATGAGGTTTAGACCAACTGTCCCTTTAAAAGCGGAGCGCGATGTGTAGTGAGACTAAAATCCTCCTGGAAATCACGAATATTCCTGGCTGTTTGTATTGAATTACTTAAAAAAAGACTTCACTCATTTCCTGCGCACGAATGGGCGGGTTTTGACGTGGTATAATGCTGAGTGGTGGTTTACATACTGTACTGGATCTCCTGTTTATGGTACAGTCCAGTGAACAAGTCTAGCAGACATACGCGCTGTTTTTGAACAGCGAATGACAGACAGGTATCTGGCATTACCAGGTAAACTTCGAAAATTAAGTATTTATTTTGGAAATACTGCACATGTTGGTCAGTTTATCGTCCCTTTTACAAAGGAAGTGAACATGTTCTAAACAAAAAGTAGTAGTTGTAGTTCTTTAGAAAGTTCGGAATTGTAATTTTGGTGGGAAAACAACAAAGCAAATTTCAGTGAGTAGCAATGGATTTGATGATTTAGGTGGTGTTGTTAATTTAATTCATTATTAATAATTCATTAAATTACATAAATCGGTAGGCATATGATAATTTTAAAACTTCAAAAGAATATAAAATCTCACTCACGTCTGTCTATTCATCTGCAGTATTCTTTTCATAGACAACATACTACTACTACTACTACTACTAATGTATTTAAAATATTTATAAAATAATAAGAAGAATAGTAATATTTTTGCAATAAAATAAATGCAAATAAAATTGTATTAAAAAGGTAAACATTTTCATTAAATTAGTTAAATTAGTTAATTATGTTGAAAATAATACATTTTAAAATAATATAGTTGGATATGCAAAATTTAGTCCATGGCCGTCAATCAAATTTGACTTTTGGCCTTTAATATTAAAAAGGTTGGGCTTTTCTGCTGTAGTGATTATGAATGAATTGAATTTCCTATCTATCTATCTATCTATCTATCTATCTATCTATCTATCTATCTATCTATCTATCTATCTATCTATCTAAAAGAAAAAAAAAATGGGCGTGGCCATTTATAAATTTTATGGGTCTGGCTTCCGGTCTCATCTGCATCTAGCTATTTTTAGCTGTGCAAAACAGCATGTTTTATATTGTATTTCTAGTTTATTGTGTTTTGCACCATACAGCTTTATAGTCATAGTCATTTGCTTTGCATACTTGAGCTCCATCTACTGGCAACTTTCTTGATCTTTGTCAGACTTGTTGGGTCTCTTGAGTGGGTGAGAGGGTGGATGCCATGCCTTTGAGAACTCGCATTACCTCCTATTTATATTTCAAACTTTAAACTGCCTGCATGCCTTTTTTGTGAATTTGAATATGTTCCTGTTATTGTTATCCCTGTGTTGTAGTGGCAGGTGAGCTGCACTCAATCCAAGATTATGTCATGGTCATTTTAGCACTAAACTGCTCTCTGGAATTTTGTTTACAAATCCCATTCCAGCTTTGGACTTAGAATTGGGGAAGCCAAGACACTCAATCATCCCAGTGCAGCTGATACAGTGATGTTCCCAAGATAGTTTACATAAACACATTCACATGAACCCATCCTCACATCTCGTGTTATAAAGGAATGCTTTTGATTATGTATACTAGAACATATAATAGCTTAATTTAAGCTAATGAATCCAAATCAACAGTAAAATAGCATTAACTTTGTCTTTTCTGTGCAGATGAAAAGGACTGTTGTTTCTCAGTATTATAACAGGATAAAGAGTGCAGAGTTAAATTTAGCAAAACGGGGAACTCTATATAAAACCACCTCTACTCTGCTGTGCAGAAACACCACAGACATTCATTACTGCACTACAGAAAAATTGCGCTTTCAATCATCAATTAACATCTGTTGTAATTATTTTTAATTTTAGCTCGCATTATTTTTCTCATGTATCTCTTATCCCTAAATATCCCTTCACATTCAAACCGAGCTTAAAGCAAGGGCGCCTCTCAAGAAAAGCCCTGTTTCATAGTCCTATGTCCACTTCAGCGGCTCTGGCCCTTCATTCACATCACAGTGATAATTTGTCACAGGTTTATCTGCTCTGTGCAAAATGCCCCACTTGACATATAATGAATGTGCATTTTCTGTTTTCCAGGTATCGACAGTTCCAATCAATATATTCAAGTGCAATTAAAGTGGAAGCAGATATACTAAAGTTTGGGGTCAGTGATTATTTATTTACTTATTTGTTAATTTATTTATTTATGTACTGTATATTTTGAAAATAGCCTCTTGTGCTATCCACAGCTGCATTTGTTTAAAAAATACAATAAAAACTGTAATATAGTGAAAAATTATTGCAATTAAAAAAAAATGTTTTCTATTTTAATATACACTATCAGTCAGAAGTTATTAAACAGTAAAATTTTTAATGTGTTTTAAAGATCTTCTGCTCACCAAGCCTGCATTTATTTGATCCAAAGTACAGCAAAAACAGTACAATTTTGAAATATTTTTACTATTGAAAACAACTGTTTTCTATTTGAATATATTTTAAAATGTCATTTATTCCTGTGATTTCAAAGCTGAATTTTTAGCATCATTACTCCAGTCACATGATCCTTCAGAAATCATTCTAATATTCTGATTTGCTGCTCAAAAATCTATTATTGTTATTATGTTGAAAACAGCTGAGTAGATTTTTGTCAGGTTTCGTTGATAAATAGAAAGTTCAGAAGAACAGCATTCATGTGAAATAGAAATCTTTTGTAACATTAGTCTTTATCATCACTCTTGATCAATTAAAAGCATCCTTGCTAAATAAAAGTATTTCTATAATTTTTTTTTAAACAATTTAAATAGTTTTAAATGTTGATAATAATAATAAAAAATGTTTCTTGAACAGTAAATCAACATGTTAGAATGTGACACTGAAGACTGGAGTAATGATGCTGAATAGTTAGCTTTGATAACAGCAACAAATTACTTTTTAAAATGTATTCAAATAAAACAAAAAACAGTTATTTTAAATAGTAAAAATATTTCAAAATGTTGCTGTTTTTGCTGTACTTGGAATCAAATAAATGCAGACTTGATAAGCAGAAGAAACTTCTTTAAAAAAACATTACAAATCGTACTGTTCAAAAACTTTTGACTGGTAGGGTATTTAAAAATGTAATTTATTCCTGTGATTTACAGCAGCCATTACTCCAGTCTTCATTGTCACATGATCCTTTAAATATCATTCTAATATGCTGATTTGGTACTCAAGAAACAGTTCTTATTGTTATGAATATAGAAATCATTTGAGCTACTTAATTTTTTGTGAGCTACTTGTTTTTTATTCAACATTAATATATTTAGCACCTTTAAATGTTACATGTAAAACGTGTACATGTACAAATAAAACGACAAAATAAGAAGATAAGAGATGCATCCAAAACAATTAAAAATAAAATAATATAAAATTAATGCAAAATTCAAGCAAAAGCTACCATAAAGAAATTTTAAAATGCTAAGGGATTTTGTTTGTTATATCTCAACTCTAGGGAAAGAGTTCCATAGTTTGGACCTGAAGAGAAAGCCCTGTCTCCCATCGATCTTAAACGGGTTTGACGAAACAGTTAAAAGACCAGGTAGGACAAATACTGAGGTGCCAAAGCCTTATAAGTAAGCATCAGAATTTTAAAATCTACCCTAAACCTAAACAGGGAGCCAATGCAAGGACTCTAAGATAGGAGTAATGTGATCTCTTATCCTAGTTCTAGTTAGCACTTTAGCAGTTGAATTTTACACAGCCTGTGATTTGTTTAGGGTAGCCTTTGAAACCCCACCCAGCAAAGCATTGCAATAGTCAACGGAAAAATACAAAAGCAGTTATTTGAAAAATAATTCTTTTGAAACTTAAATGTCTTTCACTTTTGATCAAATGAATGCATCCTTGGTGAATACAACTATGTTAGTTTCTTGCCAACCCAAAATTAGGTAATGCATATTGTAAATCCATGTGGTATATCTAAATGGATGTACTGATTAACCTTGATTCATCTTCATTAACGTCCTTCAGAGTTCAGTTCTCAGTTGGTGGTGGGATCTGTGACGAACATTGGGAATGCTGAGCTCTAGTGTCTTCATTTTCATTCCTCTCTCAGCTGATTGTCCTGTGGGGGGATATTTTGGTCCACTCATGTCCCTCCTGAAATCTCATTCTTAAACCACTCCTCTGAGAGAGGCAGCAGGCACCTTCACTCAACTGACCAAAATAGCCCAATGGACAGCTCTACACTAGCGTGCTGTCATGAAGCCCACTCCCCACCCAATGCCAGGTCCTGCTCTGGCTAAGGGAAGAGGACACTGACACACACGCACAGACACCGGAGCTCGGAAGAGCACTAGAACAGCCACTTGTGTTCATATACTATAAACCTTGCTGAGCATAACTGGACTATTTTTCAGATTGTTACGTAATTTCAGTGCCTACTTCATGTGGGAAGGAGGAGAGACTGTTTAACAAGAAGTAAACAGTTGAGAAAGTTGCGCTCTAAGATTGTCATCATGAAGTTACATGTGGCACTATTTTTTGCTGGGCTCTTCGGTGCCTTGGCAACTCTGTTCATAATATTGTCTTTTGGCACGGACTATTGGCTCTTGGCATCAGAGACCTGCAATTCACATTCAAATGGTCCGGTTACTGTGCAGGTGGGTGGAAGTGTTGTTGTAATACCTTTAGGGTGAGTAGAAAAGTGGACGAGTGTTTTACTGATATGAATATTAGTTTTAGGACGTTAGATTTAGGGATTAAAAAAAATGAGATAAGTCTCTTCAGAATTTCATGTTTTGGATTTTAGTGAACTAAACTGAACTAAATTTCTGCTCTTTGATCCTTACCGAAGCAAGATCCTCTAGCAGTCATGGGTATATTTGGTTTATAAGCAGTGACAGTCATATGACATCCTCAAACGTCACTATTTACAGTCTCTCAGTTGCTTGAGTGTAGACTATCACATGCTGTGGTGTGATACCACACTTAATACTAAATAACGCAAATGGAATCTCAGTGCAGAGTCTATTCATAGCAGTCACACATGAATTAGGTTTCCCTCATAAAGATTGGGAGGGGAAAGTCAGTTGTTACTGAGATACGCCCAACTCAGGCTCACAAGAAAATGTAACTGTTTTACAAGGCAGAGATGTGTGATTTTTAGAAACGAGTAGGCATCAGAGGTCAACCCTAAATATAACTGTCATAGGGTGTAGCAGTATAATTGAGATTGTACTGGCTTGTACTGTGGCTAACAATTCATCAAAATGTAAAATAGTTTTGATGAGAGTGTGTTGGATGCACCCGTGTGCTTTGAGGCTAAAAAACAGATGCCAACAGCACCATTAGGAAGTCTACAGGAAAGCTTGATGTTGAACTTTTTTATGTTTCATGCACTCTTAAAAATTCTGGGTTAAAAAATTACATTTACATTTATTCATTTAGCAGACGCTTTTATCCAAAGCGACTTACAAAAGGGGAGTACATCAAGCGATTTATCCTAAAGAGGCAAAATGACTTATTGTATTTTATTTTATTTTTTTCAAATAGTCAAATAGTATCGAAAGAGATGAAATTCCAGCAGTCAACTTTCAAGAGAATGTTCTGGAAAGTGATTTTGTGCCTCTTTGTGATGGTACAACGAGGCGTCGCTCACTAGTGGATCTCAGACTGTTGTAAATTAAAAACCAGACATCAGCAATAATCAAAAGGTGATCATTTACTAATAAGTAATTTTTAAACAAGGTTTATTATTTAATTAATATTTATTTACCTTATTAATAAATGTTCATATTAATAGAGGTTAATTTACAACCTATTTTGGGTTCATTTTAAGCAAGAAATATGGTAATTTTTAAGCAATAGTTGAGTTAATTTGAATGTTGGGTTAAACATTTAACCCAACAGCTGGGTCTAAACAATCCTATTGCTGGGTTGTTTTTAACAGCTGGGTTAAAAACAACCCAACTTAGATTATTTGGCAACCCAGCGCTGGGTAAATATTGGACAGAACACATGCTGGGTTATTTTGACCCAGTTAGTTAGGTTAAATGTTTTTACCAAACATGCTGGGTTATTTTAAAATTATTATATTGCTGGCTTAAAATGAACTGGAACTTATACAAAACACACACAGAATTACTAGAGGCAAAAGCAATAATCAAAAGATGAACATTTATTAATAAGCAAGAACACACAAGACAAATACAAATACAAGACAAATTGAATTTATTTGGGTGAAGACAGCATAGTTTACAATATTACATACATTTAAACTCTTTTAACCATCATTTTAGACATAAAAACGGTAACATTTAAAAGTAGCATTTTAATTTTAGTGTATTCAACCATTCTTTGTAATCGATTTTTACTGAAATAGCGCTTATTCTTATGCTGGTGTGTTGCCGAAATCTAAACCGGTGAAGGGCTGCTGTTCGGCGGGGGAACTAAGAACTCGTAGCTGTTACTGTTTTTGCTGTACTTTGGATCAAATAAATGCAGGCTTGATAAGCAGAAAAAAACAAACAAACAAAAAAAAACATTACAAATCTTACTGTTCAAAAACTTTTGTATTTAAAAATGTAATTTATTCCTAAGATTTGTAGCTGAAAGATGCTGTGACTCCAAAACCTGCCCATACAGAAACAGTACTGATATCAGAGAACATATTTTAACATCAAATTAAATTAAACTCCAATAACGACAAAAACGAATAAAATAAATTTATTTTATGCAAGGCAAAAGGTGTTTCCATCATGCGAAGTGAATGCTGCTGACGCAGCTGACTGACATCTCGTCCTTATGTTGCGATGTGTAAAATAATATAATTTACAGCATAGTAAAGATAAATAAAGTAAAATGTATACAAACCTTTATTTTGCTGAAGAAGTGCACCAAATCTGTGGTGCTGAGAACCGCACTCTTCTCTAGAGAACACAAAAAGCCCTTGCTCTGACTGTAAATCAGCTGGGTTGTTTTGTCAGAGATAGGCTCAATCCAGCAGGTGGGTAGAAAAAACCCCCCTGGCATTAAAATTGACTGAGCAACTAAGTTACGGCAAAACTACCCAGCACCTGGGTACAAATCTTAAAAATAACCCAATAAAATGACCCAACAGGCTGAACCCAGCATTTTTAGTGTAGTAATTCAGTATATTTTGATTGGTGATGTTTAAATGTAAATATCATAATTATCTCCAGAATTCTTTTTTGCAGAGAACAGTTGCAATGCTTAGCTGAAATTGGTCTAGTGCACACTGCTATTTGCTGTGTTTTGGAACATGATACTGTAGCTGGTTTCTAGATGGCCGGGCTGGTCATTAACTAATCTGTTATCGTTCAAGCTATCTTTGAAACATTGTCATTGGTCAACGGGGAAACGGCAATCAGTTTAAGTTGGATTTTCAAGCAAATGACATAAAGCATTTCTGCATTCCATAATATAATGTTCTTGACTTTTTTTGTAAACTGCATCTAAACACACAAATAGCATATGTCTATCCATAGGCTGTAAGTGTCTGTTCTCTATCTGCTTTCAAATTTGTAATTTCACTGGCTTCACAACAGGTGTCCATTGCTCTCTGACCTCTGCTCTCTGCTCCTTCACAGCAAAGTGATATTGTGGTCAACCAGGGTCAGTACCAAGATAGTAAAGACCTGAACATTACTTTTCATCACGAGGGCTTCTTTTGGCGCTGTAGCTTCAATGAAATCATGAACGATGGCGATCTGTGGAAGTTCTGGTTTGGTAAGAGGCTGTTATATTTGCTTTGGTGCAACAAACATTCAAAGGGGTCTTCTGTGGTTTTCTAAGAACAATGATAAAAACACTTTTTTTAATGGCATTTATTAATATAGGTTAGTGTTAATTTATACATATTAAATGCATTTTAACATTTGTGTAAGTGTGAATTAATAATGTACAATTTAAAAATTGTTCTTCACTGATATGTAATCTTTAAATAATTAAAAATTAAGTTGAACGTTTTAAACTGTAAGCATTACTTCAGCAAACTTGCTCACTGAACGTGGTATTTGGCCCTCTTGTGAAGCTCTGGGTGAGACTTTGCCACAAATATCAAAGGGGTCTGACCTGTTGCCCTACAGAAGGCCACAGAAGGTTCAAAGTGAGGGAATAAGTGTTCAGATTACCTCAGTCAGCAAACAACCTGAATATGGATGTTAACTGAAACAATGATTTAGAAATAACACACTAATAAATTACAAATCTCCCTGTTCTTCACTTAGAAAATCAGCAACATGCGAGGGAATGCAAACCTGCATATCTTCTCCCCTTTCCGTTCCCTGACCAGATCTACAACACTACCAGCTATCAGACTGCCATAAGTAAGTTCAATTATTTAACAAGTCAAGATTGTTTATGCCCCTAATGCCAAATTCCAATGCCAGTATCTTTCAACTTATCTAGATTTCTCTGTTTTTCTGTTTAAATCTGATTTATTAATATAAAAATGTTTAAATGAAGTGTTCCCTTATACTTTATCAACTCCTCTACCTATGCTTCAGTGTGGAGTTACGGACGTAAAATGGGTTGCAAGCAGCATACAGCATTATTTTTAAAGGTCTACGTTAGTTTCACTGCATAGTGTATAGTGTAACTGAACTGACCCTTCGCAAAGACTTTGGTTGACAGGTGATCTGATCAATCATAATGCAGAATCTGCCATTTTTGTCCAACAAACAAACCAGACAGGAGGGTAGATTAATGTTGATGGACTTGAACTTGAAAAATGGTGTGTATTGATGTCTTTCTGCAGATACCTTCTAATGTTCAGTTATGTTTATTTCATGCTATAACTAGTAAAGAGGAAGAGATGATTGGTTCACGTGCCACTTGAACTGAGGCGCTACAGCGATCTGTCACACCACATTAAAGAACCATAAAACCATTTTAATTTTTGAATTTCTTTAAAAAGACTTTTGTTTCATACCTTAAGTAACCTGCTTTGTCAACGCAATTCGTACATGTTTTACGTGGTGACTAATTCATACGAATTTGTACGTTTTGTGAAATTTTTAACGAGGTGGCAAATTCGTAGGAATTCATACGAGTGACCACCCATAACACCACCCCTATACCTACCCCTCACAGAAAATGTACAAAATTATACGAGTCATTTTTTAAAGAAGTTCAAATAAATACTGTTTCACTGTATTGGCTTATTAGATCAACTGACACGTAAACGATCATCTTTTCTTATTTACTTAAAGCATGAAATAAACACGAATGAACATTTTTAATTTCAGCCGCTGAAATATTTCAATACACACCATTTTTCAAGTTTAAGTCCACTGAAGTTAATCTACTCTGTCAGACAAAATGGCGAATTCAGCATTACGATTGGTCAGTTTACCTGTCAATCAAGCTGTTTTCCCTCTGGTTTGTGGTAATGAAAAACATTATCTTCTAGTCTACAGAGGCTTCTGGAGCGTCTCCATGTTGCTGGGTGTGGCCGCTGTGGTGGCCGGCGGTTTCATTATTATTTGCGCAGCTCCATTTGCCAGTCATCGCCTATATAAAGCAGGAGGTGGACTATACCTCATTTCTGGTAAGTTAAAGATTACATGAGGAGGTAAGGTGCATCTCATGTGCAGTACTCAACAACTCACAAACATCTAATTTATTCTTTGCCCTTAATCTCTGTCTTTCATCTTGCTTTTCATTTCTCCAACTCTCAATGCTGTCTCTTTTCTCCAGGTTTCTTCCTTCTCGTTGTCACTGTGATGTATGTTTTCTGGCTAGATATTTTGGATGTAATGAGCTTGTATAAGGAATATCAGAAGTCAAATAAGTGCCTTGATTTTGAGCTCAGTATGACTTACGGCCTCTCTTTCATGCTTGCTCCTGTGGGCGTGTTCTTCTGTCTTCTGTCTGGTCTTCTCTTCCTAGCGATTGGCCGTTCAGTCCAACATCATTATAACTAAACCTTATGAAAGGTTTCAAAACAAAAAAATGAAATTGTAAGCTCAAAATGCATCTAAGGGACAGTTCGCCCCAAAATGAAAATTCTGTCATCATTTACTCACCCTCATGTCGTTCCAAACTTGTATGAATTTCTTTCTTTGGTTGACATTTTGACGAATATTTGTAACCGGACAGTTGACAGTTGCCATTGACTTCAATAGTATTTTTTCCTTACTATGAATGTCAATGACTGCTGTCACCTGTTTGGTTTACCAACGTTATTCAAAATGTGTTTTTTCTTGTCATTTTTGGATGAACTATCCATTTAATTAAGGATGTGCTGATTTTATGACAAGGTGGGGTATAGCTATTATCGATTTTGAATTTTGCAAATATGGCGTCAGTATTTGGCCATCGTGTGTGCTGTGAGCAGTACTGTAAACACTGATCATGGATGGTTTGGGAACACTTCATGTATGTGTGAGTGTTTGTGTGAGTATAGTATTGCACAAAGCATTAAATTATGTTTAATATGTCTTTTATGAACCTCTGCATTTTTTATACTACTCGGAAAAGAACAACAAAACATGTTGGTAAACTCTTTTTGACTGCTTAAACCTTCTCAAGTACACATTTACACATTTTTCAAGCATTTTGATTATTCATTTATTGGTGATTTCTAGAGTGTTTTTCCCACCTCAGGCTTCTAGACAGACTTTGTAGCATTGTAGAACTACCCAGCTGACCTGAAAGTTTTACGTTTTACCTTTTACATGCATAGCTTGTTCACAAACCACAGCACATATGTGATCCTGGATCACAAAACCAGTCATAAGTGTCAGTTTTTTGAAACTGAGATTTATACATCATCTGTAAGCTGAATAAATAATAATAATTAAAAAAAGTTTTCCATTGTTGTAAGGTTTGTTAATATAGAACAATATTTGGCAAAAAATCAAGATATTGAGAAAATCACCTTTAAAGTTGTCCAAATGTTCTTAACAATACATATTACTAATCAAAAATTAAGTTTTGATATATTTACAGTAGGAAATTTACAAAATATCTTCATGGAACATGATCTTTACCTAATTGGCATAAAAGAAAAAATGATCATTTTGACCCATGCAGTGTATTGTTGGCTATTACTACAAATATACCCATGCTACTTAAGACTGGTTTAGTGGTCCAGAGTCACATATGTATTTGCTTTGTAAATAATATCATATATTACTATCAAGTACAACTGACATGTACTGTAATATTTCAAAAGATTCATTAAACCTTTAATTAAAAAAAAACATCTCTGTACCTTTTATATTAAAGATGCAAGTGTTGTTGGTTGTTGATTGGATTTGAGATGTGGGGGAAAAAAAGAATGCAAGCGTGCTGTCAATTTGCGAAAGGGAAAATCGAGTTTTCATTAAAAAAATGAAATGCATAATAAATGTATTTTTAAAAAGCATTTAAAAATGGAGGCAATTCATGCCAACTTTAATAACTTAACCTTCAGCTGTCTGTACTGAGAAAATAAATAAATATTGTCAGCCTTTATTTAGTCCCAGCAAACACAGAATCAAACACAGAACCATCCACCTAAGAACATTGTAGGAATGATTTCTGTTGTGTGTGTGTGTGTGTTTTTTCTCAGCCAAAAGCTAACCTACAAAGAACATTTATAGGTTTTTATGTTGTTGTTGTTTTTTTTAATTTTAACTAACATTTCCAGAACATTCTGAGAACACCAGGTTCAGCCGAAAGCTCTATCTAGTTTTTTAAAAAAATATTTTTCCCTATGGTAAAGAAAGAAAAGTAGGCCAAATGTGAATGCAGTTTTAAGACTGAATATGAGGCGATATTACCTTTTCCCATCAGAGACAGACTGGAGATGAGATACTGACAGGTGCGTCCATATAACAGCAGAATTGCTTGGAGCTATGACTCATCTATATGGCAGGTGACAGCTGTGTGTATGTGCTCTTTCTATACGTAGGACTGTTTGAGGCAATGTTACAAACATCTTGCATATCAACCAATGTATGCCTATAGTATTGCATGGTCCTTTGCTGCGTGAGATTTCCAAACCGTTTGCAGCAGATCGCATTGAGAGTTTGTGTATCTATTTCTGCATGTTTGTATATGTATAACTGTCAGTCTTTAGTATGTCTGTGTCAGTATTAGGTTTCTCCCGGGCCAGCTGTAGGCCTCCTGCAATGCTGGACAGTGTGTTATTTAAAGGTCTCGGATCATATTGCACATGAGAACCGGACTGTGCGTGCTCATACTGACCTAGGGACACAGTAGATCTGAACTGAGGTAATGTGTACAGACAAAAATCATTTAGTGTTACTTGGATAAACCAGTTTGACCACTGTTTTCAGGAAAATCCTGTGCTAAACTGATTTTCTCTTCATGACTGACCATTAATGACCTTGCAAAATATGTCTAGTATTTGACACTGTAGTTGTTTGTGGAAATTATTTTACAACAAAATACGTTTATTCCTTTTTAAGTGTTTATTTATACAAATATAGACTGGATATTTGTGGTGTACATCGACATTTCAGCCACTAGAGGTCACTGTTACATGAGAAATTAATGCATACTCAAAACACCAGACAATAATATGGCGTATGTAAAGTTAGAACTTAATGTATATTTGACACATGAGACATATAAATAAAAATAACTATAAATAATAAAAAAATAACACTATGGACTAACGTTTTGTTTTATTATTGGCAGGGTAATATCTTCAAAATTCATAATTTACAGGGTCATAATTTACTAAAAGGTCCTATAATGTGTTGAAAAACAATGAGCTATACAATAGTTACAGTATTTATTAATCTTTGTTAACATTTGTTAATAAAAATACTGTTTTTGTTGGCATATCAGCTCAGATCCATTAAATAATATTAATAAACTTGATTTTAATAATGTATTAGTAAATGCTTAAAATTAACAAAACTAATAAATGCTTTTTAAATAATATATTATGTGATTATCTAATAATAATATATTAGAATAATAGTATATGTTGTGTTACTATAGTCTTTTCCAGGGCTAATGCTAAAATTCACAGGGCTTGTAAATGATAAAATTAGGTTTTTACGCTTTAATGTTTTGATGGCACAGTGTTTTCATCATTGTTATAACAACATCTGTTTCTATTTAACTTGTGACAGTCATTTCTGTTAATCATTTTTGTGTTTTCGGTAATTAAAATTTAAACTTAAAACACACTCGTCATCACTGCAGGTTGTAACTTTGCCCCAACTGTGATTTATCTAAACTTAAAAGTTTTATTTTATTTTATTATGTGTTATTTTATTTTATTTTATTTTATTTTATTTTATTTTATTTTATTTTATTTTATTTTATCCAAAGATTCAACAGTATTGTAGAACAATATCTACTTACATCTTTGCCCTTGGTACCAGGTCATTTCTGATATGCATTTGGTGCTAATGAATTTTTATCTTAAAACTGTCTACTGTAAGATATTCACTTTCACGGAAAAATAAACCTTAATCGTTTACTTTGGTTGTAGCTTCTAATTTAAATATATCAGACTTGTCTGTAATTGTGAGATGTGGGATTGATGCTCCAGGTATCTTACACAACTCGCAAGTTTCCAGCATAGTCTCTGTGGGATGTGACACAGATGTGTGAATTAATTCTGAATGTGTTGAAAGAGAAAATAACTCAGCATAGATGTTTTGTGCTTTGTGGACCCAGACTGCAATATACTGTACAGCAATGTGCATCACACTTCGGTGTTCCAGAGCAGCTTTCGAAAGAGGTTTATCTAGCCACACATTGTGTGTGTGTGTGAATATGTGACGGGGGTGAAAATCAATCAGTCAGAGAATACATAAGAAGCCATGGAAATATGGACTGAAAATCAAATCAACAGGAAATATCTTTAGAGAATATTGACAGGGACACTGGCTTTCTTGTGATGCGGTGTCAATAAATGCATGTTTGCGTGCCGTTGCGAGTCTGGGTGAGAATGTCGTTAGTTCCTTGGTCCCTGGTGATTGTTGTGCGGTTCCGCATGATTAGGCCAGATAATTGTGTGTTGATAATAAGCATGTTCACAGCACTGCACAAAACGCTGTGTTCCACAACAAGACTCTCATGTGGGCTGCCAGGACAGTCGGGAGCTGTAAAATATGTACAGTACATGACCTCAGGTTAGACTGAGAGACGGTGACCTACAGCTTCAGTGTATCAACACCGTTTAGCACACAGCAAGAATCAATGCATTCATGAACAAAACAAACTCAATTGTGCATGTACTTAATAATAGGACAACACAATAATAGGACAAACTGGGGAGTGTAGTTACTTAGCCTATTTTATTTCAATCAATGCCTGTAATTATTTGTTTTAAACTTAGACATGAGTTGTACGTATTGTAAATGGCAAATAAATGACAAATTTGAAAAATTCAAAGCAGTATCAAAATCAAACAATCTTGTAACTAAAAAAAACAAAACAATAGAAACCATCACAGAATTTGTAATGGTTTTACTGGTTATAATGGGAATTGTACTGGTTTTTATGGAAACTATAATGGTGCCTGTTGGTTTCTGTTGGTAAATGTTCACCTTTTATTGGTGGCTTGTTAAAAGAGAAGTCCACTTTCAAAACAAAGATTCACATATAATGTACTCACCCCCGTGTTATCCAAGATGTTAATGTCTTTTTTCTTCAGTCGTAAAGAAATTTTTGAGGAAAACATTTCAGCATTTTTCTCCATATAATGGACTGCTATGGTGCCGCAATTTTGAACTTCCAAAATGCAGTTTAAATGCGGCTTCAAAAGATCCCAAATGCGGTTGTAAACAATCCCAGCTGAGGAAGAAGGGTCTTATCTTGTGAAACGATCAGTTATTTCCAAAAAATACAGTTGAAATACTTTTTGATCTCAAATGCTCGTCTTGCCTTTCTCTCCCTGAACTCTGTGTATTGTGGCTCAGTTAGGGTCGTATTTTCTCCCTCAACTTAAAAAATTATTTCAAAATCATCCTACTTGCTGCAGAAGTACTCACCCAGTCTTTGCAAGTGAACATGCAAAGAAGATCAAACACCCTTAACAACAAAGGTAAAACAGCGATTTCAAATGTTGAGGGAGAACATAAGATGGGAGTTTTTCGACATAGCCTAACTGTCATGAACCGGAACAAAAACAGTCCAGGCAGAGTAAGACAAGATGAGCGTTTGACATTAAAAAGTATATAAATTGTGTTATTTCTATGAAAATAACTGATCTTTATGCTAGATAAGACCCTTCTTTCTTGGCTGGGATCATTTACAACCGCATTTTGGATCCTTTGAAGCTGCATTTAAACTGCATTTTGGAAGTTCAAACTCGAGGCACCATTGAAGTCCACTATATGGAAAAAAAATCCTGAAATGATTTCTTCAAAAATCATAATTTCTTTGCAACTGATGAAAGAAAGACTTGAACATCTTGGATGACAAGTGGGTGAGTAAATTATTTGTAATTTGTTGTTCTGGAAGTGGACTTCTCCTTTAAAACCACTAAATCTTAATGGAATATGTCCCAAAACACACTACAGAAAACCGTTTTTTAATGGTTAAAGTTAATAGTTTGTAATGTTTGTAATGGTATTTGTAGTGAAAACCATTCGAATTTCTGTGATGGTTTCGATTTTTATAATATACAGTGGTTCTGACTAAACCAATACACATTTTTATTGGGGGAAAATCTCAGGCTGCACTGCTAAAATTCACATGATACATAACTTTTTTGTTATTTTTAGTCTATTTAGTCATGTACATGACAAATACAGCGTTGTAGCCTCTGAGCCAATTTTAACCACCAATAATCGTGAAAAGCTCTGTGTTTTGTTACTTTCAATTAGAAACAATGTCTAATCTTTCAAATTCAAACAATAAATGCCTTTTTACGGCCTTTGATGTGGCGTGACAGCACAGAGTGTGAGTGAACGCGATCATCCCTTCATCTTTACTACGACATACTGCTAGTTACAGCATGAAATAAACATGAATGAACATCTGAAGGTGTGTCGAAAAATCTCCTATAATCACAGCTTGTTAAAGGGGTCATCGGATGTCTATTGTCCACAAGTTGATATGATTCTTTAGGGTCTAAATGAGAAGTCTATAACATACTTTGTTTAAAATTTCCCATTGGTAGTGTTAAAAATACCCGTTTTACCTTGTCAAAATCAGCCCTTTTTAGAGTGAGCCATTTTGTTGCATGGTCCTTTAAATGCTAATGAGCTCTGCTCACCCCGCCCCTCTCTTCTGTGGGGTGACGAGCTGTAATATTTACTTTAGCCACAATTATCTGCGAAACTTGCTAACTAGCACATTATTAAGAAAGGCGATTTGCAAAGATGCATAACAAACTTTATACACTAGCTGTACGTGAAGCTGTATCACAAATGATTTGCATGAACATAGGCGCATTTATGTAATCCTCTGTGTCTTCAGCAGCTCAGATGTCGGGGGTAAATGATCATGCTATGATCATTACAACATCCAACAACAGAACACCTCAAACATTCTCGTTTTCTCCTGCATCGACACTATGGCGGTCGGACTCGGTTCTCACGTCACTCAGAATGGCTTGATTTGAAAAAGGGGATATTACTTATAAAGATTAAAAAAATACCACTGGGTGGGTTTTTATAAATATAGGGTGGTTGTGTACACACACTGCCAACACACATTTAATGTTCAATCAACATGTAAAAGTGAGTTTTGCATCTGATGATTCTTTTATGATGACCCTTCTTTCTGGAGAAATAAACTTTGTAGTAAAGCATTTTGTTAAATAAATGCACTATATTATCTTATGTATGCCTATTCATTATATTTTACTTAACTGTTAGTGGATTATCTAGAGTTTGGTTAAATAAATCTGTTATCAGAACAGCTATTGAACACCATGACAGCCACTGTGATAATAAAATTATTATATTTCAACAACAAACTGGAGTAGAAACATAATTTTATTAGTTAATGCGAGTTAATGCAAAAACTGCCTTATATGCAATTTACCTGTTTGCATACAGTTTTTGTTTAAAATTATTTTGATTATTGAGTTTTTGCTCTGTTGTTTGTAACTTTAATATTATAGTAATGTGCAAGTATTTTTAAGGGCTCCAACTTACAACATTTTTATCCTTATGTAAATTGTAATTATATTTAAATTGTTTATTTCAGTAAATCACTATTTAATTAAAAAATTACATAATTTGGTCTCCTTCTACACTAAAGTTTTCACAGTGTTTGTATTACTTTTTTGGCTTGCTCACTATGTGACAACATGTTTTTCTTTTAAGCTTGTGAAAATGATTTCTACCCATTTTAAGCCTTTTTAGTAATTTTAGTAAGTTGTCTCAAAAAGGGCAAAAAGAGACCTCATCACTACACATCGTAACGTTGCCACTATTTTTTTTCACTTAATGTAAAAAAGGTAATGAACTAATTAAACTTTTAAATGTTGTTAACATGCTTAAAATGTGATTTATTTACTTAATCATACTTTTAAAATGAGTGTCACAGAATGACTTACGCAAACACACACACACACAGTAATTAATTTAAATGCTATAACATCTCAGAACTGGAATCATATTTCTTTCGCCCTTTAAAAACTATTTTGGTTCCACATTACAATAAGGTTCATTAGTTTACATTAGTTAACATGAGCTAAGAATGAACAACACTTGTTCAGCATTTATTATTCTTAGTTGATGTTCATTTCAGCATTTACTAATGCATTATTAATCACAAGTTGTGTTTGTTAACGTTAGTTAATGCACTGTGAAACAACATGAACAAACAATGAACGACTGTATTTTTTTTTAACTAACATTAAGAAAGATTAATAAATAGTGTAATAAATGTATTGTTCATTGTTCGTTCATGCAAGTTGATAACTAATGTTAACAAATGACACCGTATTGTAAAATGTTCTACTATTTTTACTAGTGGTGTTGCCATAATTACAGCAGAAATATCAGAGTAAAAATCAGCCAATGTGGGAGGCATTCAAAATATTGTGTTGGACAATGGGGGGCAAAAAGGTTGATAACCACTAATGTGGGTGAAACACTAATGTGGATGTTTTATATCAAATTAAACGAGAACCTGCTGTTTCAGGTGTACCTGTTATTTAACATCATTTATATTTATCACAAATTATAAACCAAACATATGATTTTATTTTCTTGCCTCATAATTGATTTTTGCCCTGTGAATCTGATAAGCCTTCTGGTTCTTCATATTTAAATTTGACATGGATGCAGATGTTGGCTGTGTGTTAATCTGTTGCAATCCACTATTGAAGGTGAAATGCTTGAAAGTTTAAGTGAGCGCCGCATTAAACTCTTTCATATATTCCACTGCAGAAAGGCTAAGATTATACAAGCTACAACCAAAAACCGCAGCAACTTGTGTTGTGACTCCTCTACGCCTTTTTCTCCAAGTTTTCCTAAAGCCCTATTTTTATGTAGCTTTGTAATCCCTTTTGACGTTTTAGTTAGATTTTGTTCATTTTTGCCCCCCAGAATCTTGCTAGTATTTGAATTGCATGAAACAAAATGGCAAGTCTTATTAAAGCCTGCTCTTTGTTTAGAAATGGTTTTACATAATTTCAGAAACGGCTTGGAAATAATGAATAAACAATGGGTTATGTTAATGCACGTATTAATGCAGGGCACGAGCATATAATTAAGAGCCATGATTCAAAATCAACTGCGCCGGTGTGGGTAGGAAGCCACAAAGAATTACTGGGGAAACAAAAATAAAAGGCCCAAGTTTGCGTGACCTGTGGGGTCAATAACATTCATAAACTGGAAGAGAATAACCTGGTGCAGTAAACCATATGATTTCCCATGTCTGAGGTCTCTCTTCAGCATTACTCACTGTTAGTCTTCGATGGGTTTGAACCCTCACACCATGTGATAGTGGATGATTAATAATTATTTATGTAAATGTCAGAAATAAAGTGAAATAATTCCGGTCCCACTTTATTCTAAGGACCAATTCTCACTTTTAACTAACTTTTGCATTAAAGAAACTCCTAATTTGCATGCTCATTAATAGTTAGCAAAGTAGTAGTTAAGTTTTGGTATTGGGTATAATTAAGGGATCTAAAATATGGTCGTGCAGAATAAAGCATTAATATGTGCTATATAAATACTAATACACAGCCAATATGCTAGTAATATGCATGTTAATAAGCAACTAGTTAATAGTGAGAATTGGTCCTAAAAAGGGTTACGCTTCACAATAAGGTGTTATTAATGCATTAACTACCATTAACAAACAATGAACAATACATTTATTACAGTGTTTATTAATCTTTGTTAACGTTAATTTATAAAAACAGTTGTTCATTGTTCATGTTAGTTCAAAGTGCATTAACTAATGTTTACAAACACATCTTTTGATTTTAAGAATGCATTAGTACATATTGAAATAATATGAACTAAGATTAATAAATACTGTCGATGTATTGTTCATTCTTAGTTCATGTTAACTAATGTAGTTAACTAATGTAACCTTATTGTAAAGTGTTACCAATAAAGGGTTACCATAATCTCAAATATATATATATATTTTTTTTTGGTTGTCCTAAATGTGTAGTTAAATTAAAATACTCTTATCATGGACATTCCTAACACATGATTTCCCACAAAAATACAAGGAAAAAAAAAAATACATATATATATATATATATATATATATATATATATGAGTACATTTCTAAATAACTCTTTTCATGTTTGAAATGTAATTTATTCCTATGAATCTTTGGTCACTAATGTTTTTGTTTTTTTTTTTTCTCCCAGGGTTCTTTGATGAATAGAAAATTGAGAAGAACCGCATTTATTTGAAATAAAATCAATATTATACTGATGTTTTTTCCAA
>JAHKKF010520980.1:0-16727 GCA_019740295.1 Labeo calbasu | reverse complement strand
GAGGACATAAATACATTAACAACATCTCCAGAACTGCTCTGAGAGTCACTTCATGAGCATTTCACTGTTTCATTTGAGTAAAACAAGCGTCAAATACATACACAGAAATTTAAAGGTATTCACGGCAACCCGTCAAAGTAAAAGTTACCCCTTATGATTGAAATCATTCAGTGTAATGTACATGCCTACTACTACTACTATTAATTAATAAAAATGGGGGGGAAAAAAAGAAAATCACACAATATTTCTTCCATGTTGTACATTTTAATAGTAATAGTATTTAATAATAGTATTTTAACCATTAAAACGAAGACCAGAAAAATAAAAACAGAAAACAGAATTTGAAAAAAAAAAAAAATAAATAAATAAATAAAACGGAATTTGGAGAAAAAAATAGGGCCCTACTTTTGCATGCAACTATATATTTGTTACAGTTATAAATACATGTTCAAATGTATTACTTTATTTGTCTAACATATTTTTGTAATGTTATAATTTTGTTAGAATACTTTTATATGTTTGCTATTTGCAGTGATTACTATTTACTATTGTTAATAGTGTGATAAGGTCTTTAACCCCCAGTTTAATGCCCCCGGACCCGCCTAGAAGGATCCAGGTTCAACCACTTCTGTTTAACATCTTATGTGAGCATGATGTGAGCTCCCACCCACTACCACTAGCCCCTGATGTTTTGGCACCAGCCCCGGATGTTTTCAAATCCTAGAAACGCCCCTGGACAAAATACAAAACAAATTTAACTGATTTGATTGAATACAGCATAGTTTACAATACTACATACATTTTAACTCATTTAACAAGCATTTTAAAAGTAGCATTGTAATTTTAGTGTATTCAACCGTAATCAGTTTTTACTCATTTTTGTGCCAGTGTGTTGCTGAAATCCGAGCCGCTGAAGGGCTGCTGTTCGCTAGGGGAAGTACGAACTTCAGACTGCGGCCTTGTGTTTCACTCATAGCTGAAATATGTGACTAATTCCAAAACATGTCCATAAACGAACGGTACTGACATTAACGAACATATTTTAACATCAAATTAAATTAAACTCAATACTATAATAAATAAAATATGTTATGCAAGGCAAAAGGCGTTTCCATCATGCGAAGTGTCCACTGCTAATGCAGCTGACTGACATCTCGTCCTTATGTTGCGTTGCGTAAAATAATAAAATTTAGAGCCCAGTAAAGACTTTATAAATGAAATAAAATGTATACAAACCTTTATTTCACTGAAGAAGTGCATCAAATCACCGGAGCTGAGAACCGCTCTCTCTTAGAGGACTCAAAAAGCCTGCGCCCTGACTCTAACTCAATAGCTGAGTTGTTTCGTCAGAAACAGGCTTAACTCAGTGGTTGGGTAGAAAAAATAACCCAGCGTTAAAAATGACCCAGCAGCTTAGTTACAGAAAAAACACCCAGCACCTGGGTAAAAAATATATATAGTATAGCTCTTAATACACCACAAAGACTTGCTGTCCTGGTCACAATGCACACCAACTAATTGTTTTCTTTTGAACTCTGATATTTCTTCAGTTGTTTAAATGTCTCCAAGTGGAACGGTATTATGCCAGATAATTATCATTGTAGAGCAGACAAGTACAAAATAATCTAAACAAAGCAGTTGTCTTAAAATGTCTGGGCACATTGTTTAAAATTAATTACAATTTGATTAGGCCATTGAAAACAAGCACAGAGACTTTTTTTGTTTGCTTTAGAACATTAATACTTTGAAGTATGATTACATACATTTTTGGATAAAAAAAAAAAAAAAGCGTGGTACTGATTTGTAATGTTATCCATATTTTACTGGATCTTTTGGATGAGTCAGAAACACTGATTATCAGTGTGAACTGTGGCTTTGAGCGTTCTATATCAGAGTCTAGACACTGTTTTAATGTACTGAGTCTGATTCTGTTTAGGAATTCATTAAAACTAAACTGTGCTATGATTATCTCTGATTGATGATTGACACTTTTGGAAAATATTATCTGCTCTCTAATCATTTCTCTCAAACTCTACTGGATGTTGTCAACTTAGCAAAGTCAAAGGCTTCAATGTGAAACATGAATTGTTCTCATAGGTATCTTGCTTGCCTGTGTTGGCTATATACTGCAAGTGCACTCTATTTATGTAAAAATGTATTACTGGCTGGTGTTTTTTAACCAGCAACAAAACTATACAAACAAACAAGTGTATTTATTTACTCATTCACACATTACGTATTCACTGTATAATTTGACACATTAAATGATTATGTAACATCCTTTGTGTAATATCCCAAACGGCATTTAAAAAAAAAAAAAAAAAAAAAAATCCAGCCACCGTTGTATCATGGTATATTTTAATTTCTGCAGAGACAAAAATGACAAGCAATTTATTTACAGAAATACCTGTACAAAAGCAAAAATTATGTAAAATAGATCATAAATAGAGGTGGGCTTGCGCTCAGTACATTTGCCATGTTCAGCTAAGCTGCGTGCATAGTGACTCCTAATAAAACAATGATTAAAATCAATCCTCAATTCTACATCAACATCCAAGTCAAAGGACAAATAGAGTATGATTAAAATTACAATTTCTTTTTTCATTACCTGTGATGTGTCCTACGACCTAAGTGCTACAACTTAAGTCTTATATCTTCTAAGTTGAAAGCTTAAGGAACACACACCTCAGAGTGCAAACGACGATTAAACAAAAGCGATTTCAGCACGTCGACAACAAAGTCAGATGTCTTTTAAGATTAAGGTGCAGACGTTTTCGAGGCATGTACAATAGATGTAGGTGTCGATCTCCTTGGTTTCTTTTTTTTAGATATAGCAACTGCCGTATACTCCTACTGTATCTAATCGGCTGATATATATCTACTCTATAGTCCTCTGAGGTGTGTGTCCCATTCACAAACCTTTGGAGCTTTGTGTTTCGTCTGCCTTCTCGTATCATGAAAACTGCAGAGTCTCAAAGCGTGTTTGCTTCACCCCTAAAGGACACAGCGTCTTCTCTTTTTTTGCCGTGCCGCAATCGTTACTGATTCTTTCCGAACTGTCGCATTCGCGACTAAAGTTCCCCTTGCTGTAAAAATCGCAGTTTGGACATGTGACCATGCTAACTTTGAAATGGATGGATATACCAGGGTATCACCTATGACATGTACAGTTGGTACTCATCAATATACTTGACAAAGTTCGACTGAGCTTACTTAAAGAAGCCACAAGATAAAAGCTTTTGTTATTTGAAAGTCTATCATAGTAAAATTGCCAGGACTGTAGTTTCAGCATAAAGTACTCTTCCTCCACTTTTAGAAAGCATCTCAGTACAATTGGTTTCATACACTGGTTAAAACCAACGAGTCATACCAATAAAGGTATAAAAAGGCACAGTTGCATATTTTGCATTCACTCTATAGTTTTGTTTTGATTTTTTTTTTTTCTGTTTTCTTTTCTTTTTTACAGAAGCACTACATATACAAAGTGGCACTGGGAAGGAAAGATATGACTGATGAGATCTGAAGAGGGCATCATTATGAGCGTATATTTGAAAAACAAAAGTTGTGAGGTACTCCAGACTCCTTTGAATTGTTTTGGAATCAAGTTTCACAACTAATTTTCTACATAATGAAAGGTACTTTTCTGTGAAAACAATATAAACATTACAGAACCAATGGATAAAAGTACATCTGCTGTGGAATAAAGTTATAAATAAATCGGATAAATAAGCAACGGATGATATGGTGCTAAACAAATCAGTGAATCACGAATGCGTATGATTCTTTTTCATCCTCGTCAAATCAATATACATAGTCATACTACAATGTCTAGTGTCTGTTCGTAACAAACGCAAGCAGTGGACTTCCATGTTCACAGGGTATGATATTTGTACACTTTTTTTTTTTCTTCTTCATAGTAAGTGTAGATTCCCTTTAAACGTGCAATAAAAAGTACATATCTATGTATACAGTTTGTAAGCATCAGAGCACTTCTTTTAAACACGAGTAGTACGTACAGACTACAGATCTGAAAGCTGCAAAAAAGGCAGTCCGTTCAAACTCAAGGAATCATTAACATACAAAAAAAACAAAACGAAACCAAAAAATCAATTGCATCTGAATAATTTACCACCTTTTTTTTAAAAGCACGACGCCTCCGAAGTATATTCCTCCTCTTGCAAATGGTTTCGGGATAGGCCCACGATGCATGTATACGTGCGCACATGGTTTCCCCACGTTGCACTGAAACATATGTGAAGGTAATTAAAGCAACATGTGACCTAAAAAGGAGCTTTCCTGTCCCAGTTCTTTGAGACATCACATCATGTTGTTCCCGATACTTTGGTTTTACAGCGGCACCGTGTGCCGCATTGCGAACGCTCCTATCGTGCCTGTAGTAGCCGAACTCTGAATGTGATTGTACAAGTAGTCGGTTTCATCTGACTGCTACACGAGGGACACGAGTTCTCATCCTTGATTACTCTTGTGAAGTGTGTGAGATTGAGAGTGAATCTGTTGAATGAGTTTATTGCTCTATTTAACATTCATACTAGGAATGTTACACAGGGCCAGCCCAAGCTCTTCGGCAGGGCAATATTATTAAACTAATTCACCCCAGCAGCATATCCAAATAGTGTTCCTGTGGCTTTATGGGATAATTATAATGTGTATGTACAATGTGCGGATCAAATGTGTGTATGTGTTTGCAAGTGTGTGCGGCAGGCCATCTTGAGACCACAAAATTTTAGCATAGTTTCACACATCTAGAAGGATGAACCACAATTACACAAACCCATGGCATTCAGGCAAATAACTGACAAGCTCTGAGACATAAAGAACCTCCCTCTACTCCAAAGGTGCATGGGAGCGGGATGAAAACGGGTCGCTTGTGATTTCAATGCGTGTGTCCAGAGTATGTTTACAGATTATATATATATATATGTATATATATGTACAATACTTCACCCACACGACAAAAAACGTGCATTAGTGTATGCTTGTGTTCCTTCACGTGTACATAAAGTTGATAGGCACACAGGTAAACTTGCTTCTCGCGCTGTAAGTTCACAGCGCGCACGCCGTTCACTTGCGCCATTTGAGTATCTACAAACCCTTGTAAAGGCTAAAGTCAATGACGACGTACGAAGCGCTCCGACATCATGTGGTTATGCCATCACAGATGATCGTACAATGATTTTCGTCCATCATTAGCCTGTCTTTTTTTCTTCTTCTTCGTCGATGTGATTGTTTGTCTGGACAGTTCAGTACTTCGACTGATTGCATATGGACATAATACATCCACATAAAAACACCCCCCCACCCCCCCCCCCAAAAAAAAAACAGATTAAAAGACACAACCAGTCTTGTCGGTTCACGATCAGTTATAAAAACAAAGACAAAAGGTATAGTCCAGGTCCGTCTCAAGGGGCACACACTCTTAAGGGGCTAGATGATGCATGCATGTTTAGAAAGAGGTCTACAGAAACCAGGCAGCACTTTGGGGAAGTCTACGGGGCCCGATACGCTAGCAGCAAAGTAGCAGTGATCCACCTACATTCCCTTCTCTCCACCTTGGCCACTTCCCCCTCCTCCGTCTCATCCTTCACACGCACATTTACAACATGTAATTCCACGGTTTTTACTCAGACGGCTAGTTAGGTTCAAAAGTAGCGCCGCACTAGTTGCGCGAGCAGTTTGAGGAAAATCCATGTTGCTTTTGTTTTAGGGTTTGGTTTGCGAACAGCATCTCTGACCATGCTGAGTCACTGTCATCGTCCCTCTCAGTCGCTGTGGGTCGTTTACAGGTAAACTTCCCGCCTGGTGAGAGTTCCGCATTGCGTCGGCTTGTATTCACCCGTGGGCGCTAGCGGAATCTCCTCGGTGGGGCGAGATGTTTCCTCGCTGGCGGAAAATCCAGCTGAACTAAACGCGTCGTAGGATGAGGAGGAGGAGGCCATCTTCTTGTTAAGGAGATTGCGGTTACGGTCGCCCAGCAGGTGCGAGGGGTCCCCGTTGGCAACAGCTAGCGTCTCCTGGCTGCCGGGCTGTTCGGCAACGCTGCCCCCGGGGGAGGTCATGAAGGTGGAGAGTTTGGGTGGGGTGGCCTTGGGCCTACGTTCAGGCGAGGTGCGCACAGGCATCCAGCAGGCATCCGAGTGGCCATATTCGTCACACTCCCGCGTGCATTTACCCGTCATAGCTACGTCAGGCAGGGGCCGAGAGTCTGGGGGAAACAGAGAAGGAAACACAAGCGGTTGAACGTTAATGATGCTGTTTGGCTTTAAACAACTGGAGAAATTGTAGAAAACACTGAAATATTGACACAAAAAAAAAAATTACTGTGGTATGTGTCTCATGAAATTGGCTTTAGAATTGTGTTTGACAAATGATTTTGATCAGCTTTGTGCATTTTTTGAAATCACTATAACTTCATGGTCAACACATACCACATTACACAAAAAATGGAAACGTACGTACACAAACAACAACACTTAAAGCTAAAACATAAATTAAAAGAAGAAATAATGTGAGCTCTAAAAAGAAGACCATGCTTTGAAAACGTGGGGCAATTCTACTGTTCCATGACTTCTGACTTCTAAACTAATGGCCTGAATCCATCTCTAATGAGTGTGTGTGTAGTTTATGTGTTTTTATGCGAGCGTTGTGTATGTGTCGTGTTTTAATGTTTCTACTAACAAGCTGACTCTACAAAAGCTATCAAATTTTAGCAAAGTTGTACAGAATAGAAGACAATGTGTCTTTTTCTTGTTTAATCCCCTCCTTGGCCTGAGAAAACACCTACGGACGACATATTGGAGGATTTGCTGTGAAGTGGCATGCTATTGGGTTACATCTTTAACACATGTATGTAAGTTAAAAGCATTATAGAAGCGCTTTCTAAAGGCTCTAACTGTCACGCATCTGAATGTCTGCTTATTTTCCTGGGCTGGGAGAAGAGATCGTTTTAGATTCAAAGCCACAAAGCCACGAGTATCCTTAACATCTCATATCTCTTCTATTCAGAATGTATTTTGAACAAATATTTTCTGTTTACACTTTTAAACACTTGACAAGCAAACAGATAACCATCAGATGCGCAAAAAGTCTATGCACAAACGCGGTTGAATATGAAGTTCACTAAGCTGAAGTGCACACAAACACTAAATGCTGAAATCCCTAACCTTTGATGCCAAAGCACAAAGCTGCAGTGTTAGAGATGGTCGGTTAATGACCAAATGTGAGGTATGGCACAAGCAAGAGAGGGTGAGTGCAAATCTAAAAAAAAGAAAGCATGCTGCCTTTTGTTGAAGAGCAAAATATTTGGGTTAACCATGGCTTACTTTTAATGTTCTTTTTCTCCTGCAAAGAAAGAATAGGGTAGAATCACTGTTTGGTTCCTTCACCGTGTAATGCTATGTAAGATTAATCAATTTAGAAATAGGTATCAGACAAAAAAAGAAGCATAATGTGTTGCAGTTATCTGAGAATCAATTGATTACATGGCATGTTTGCAAAAAAAAATGTCTTCCATGGTGCATTATACAAAGATATTCATTGACAGATTGAGAGCGAGAAAAGAAACAAACACAACTACACAAGAGCTACGAACATGTCGCTCCACAACTCTTTTTTTTTTTTTATTGTTAAGCCATCCAGGAAATCAATGCTGCGAAAAGAAAGAGTGCTATGAATGGCGTTCTTCAGTCCCTGATCACAACAGACTACTCTGAGAAAACTGTTGCCACAAACCAAACCAATTTAGCATCCTTGTCCAATTACAACCTCTCACTGACCTCAAGCGAACCCCCAAACATGTCCTCCTGACCTCAAGGCCAGACCATAATGCCTGAAGGACTCCTGTTAACTTTAGTGCTGGTTTCTGTGGTGTGTTTGCATTGTGGGCAAGTAAGGGTTAGTTGGGTCCAACTGTGACACCTGACCACAGAAAGAGTTCAGCACCGCTTCCTGTGTGCTTTTATGAGACCGTAAGGCTGGATTGCTGCCCAATGTCTAGGGAGAGGTGTGGATGTACGTTCGTCCCACAAAGCTCTGTCATGCACCAATGAACGCTCAGTCAAGCGACGGTACCTCAATAGCACTAATAACAAAGATGAGTGTGTAGGCTCCGATCTGCAGGACGTCGATATGCCGGCGCAATGTTAATGCTTCAGACAGGGATTACAAAATGGCTGGATAAATCTTATATGACAGTTAATGTGTTCAAAGAGGCATTAAGAAATGTAACAGGTTATTCACATACACGACTGTCAAGAAAACGTCAGCGTACGATCAGACGCTCATCCCGTTAAAACACTGTGTTAAGTCTCTGTAAGGAAATAGCAAGGGGGGAAAGAAAATCTAATGTAATTGCAAAATTTTAGCATTCATGGGACACAAGAAGAGAAATTCTGAATAATGTGCTGGTTGCTCTTTCACTATGGAAAAAAAAAGGATCATAAACAGTAGTCTTGTAAAAGAATCATTCAGACTTCTGTGATCTTTGACTCAAAAGAATATAATACTGACTTTTCTCTCATTAACAGAGTTTTTCTCTCACTAAATTTGGTCTGTTACTCACCAGTGTTGGGCATGTTGCTTTAAAAAAGTAATTATAGTTACTAGTTACTTTTCACGAGTTAGTAACTTTGCTACTTCATTATAAAAGTAACTAATTATGAGGGAAAGTAACTACTGTTTTACTTGAAATTTGAAATATGAAATTTAAAGCTTAATGGCACAGTTTTTTGTTTTTTTTTAAATATCTGAACAAAAGTACACTTAGCATCTGTCAGTCAAGCATTATGATATGACATTACGATAATTTAGCATTAAACTTGTGTAATTAGAAATGTAGTAATTAGAATTACCATGCATGAATGCATATTTGTCATGTTAACTAAACGTAGGACTGGTGGTGGTGCTTACGATATTGTTTGTAATTTAGTGTTTCTATAAAAAAGGGAAAAACCTAAACATAATACTGATAAGATAAAAAACCTACTACAAATTCTACTACTAATAACAATATAAAACACATTAAGGATTAATGAGCTGCTGGGTTCATGGATATTAATCACGTTGTTTGCGTTCGCTTGAACTGATTTGCTTAAATCAAAACAGGGATGATAATAGGTGAGCGCCAGCCAATGAGATCGCAATTTGCATATTAGCTCCACCTACTACCGAAGAAACCGGCAGTTCTTAAAAGCTGAAGAATTCCAAAGGAACTGGAAAATACAGCAAAGAATATCGCTTACATGTAGCGCGTCAATTCTGCATGGTATATAAGACTCTCTCGCTCTGTTACTTTATCTTTATTTGCATGTATGTGAGACAAACTACAGATAGTCGTGTGCCTTCACACCAGAGTTTATGCTTTGTCAAATACAGGTACGCTGTGCATCCATTCAGATGAACTGAAAAATAAAATTATAATAATATTATAATAAATTTTAGTAACGCCACATTTTATTGTTAGTAACAGTGTTGTAATGGGGGAAACAGTAATTTGTCTGATTACTTGTTACTGAAAAAAAAAAAAAAAACGCTGTTAGTAATGCCATTATTCCCATAACTATTCCTCACACAAAGCTATGGCTAGATTTCAGAAGACCGCAAGCCTCATCCGTTTTAGGGCTCACCCACTTTATATGGAAAGGAATGGTCATAATAGTCTTCAAAGAGTCACATTTTGTGTTCCACAAGAGGAAAAGTCATACAGGTTTAGAACCACACAAGCAAATTATGACAGAGTGTTCATTTTTGGGTGTAGTTTTGTTTGAATGGGGAATTAAGTTTTTCAGCTTAAAAACAAATACAGAAAACACCACTGAAATATCATAAACATTTTGACAAAAATCATTCAGACTTTTGTGAATTGGATCAGTTGATTTATTAAAAAGAGCTGACTCAAAATTACAAACAGATATTGCTTTTTCTCTTCCTGACATGCCTAGTCAGGACTAGACCAGCATTTCAGTGAATAAAAAGCTATCCAGTGCTCCACTTTTATTAAATAGAAAAGACTGGTCAAAATATTGTGAAAAAAAAAGAGTTTGGAATGATGACAGAATGTTCATTTTCTTCTTGAGTGTAACCGTCCATCAAACTAAGCAGATTCAACATCTAGCATTTTCCATCAGTTTATATTCTGTCCACATAGAGTTGCGAGTCCAGCCAATTCCGATTGTTAGTGTTCAGCTGATGAACATTTCATGCCAATCAGTCTTTCAGACCACTACCATATCTCCACAGCTTCACAACTCCAGTGCCTGGCTCTCACACCACACACGCCCCTCAAGGCCGTACATTGGCTTTTCATCTATCGCTTACTGTGCTGTCTTCAGCTACTGTTTCCTCCAGTGAAAAACAACAAAAGAAGCAGCATGCGTGAGAACGGTACTTCATTAGTGCTCCTCGCACACCGCTGCCATGCAGCCTGTTACTGGAGGCTACGCTGCTGTTTTAGTATTCCAGCACTAAACTCTGTAACTCTACATTACATTACACACGTAAATTTCATAAAATGGTCATTGAAAGCCTACCGTGAAAAACTGGTCATGGTTTAGCCTGAGCATGGAAGATGCTTTGGAAATTTTTTTGTACATTAGATCATTTTGTCTGTTATCCATTCTGCTTGTGTGCTCAAGCATTCAAGTGAAACTTACAAGTCCTGGCATATTAAGTATAGTTTCCTGTTTAATGTTCTTTTTCTTCCCTTCTTAAGCCATCTCTCTTTTTTTTTTCGCTCTCAACTCAGTCTAGTCTTAACTGGATTTCGGCTTTTTCTAGTTTGTGCTCCTATTTTAGGTTCTCTTCTAAGAACAGTTTTGTCCAATAATCTCATTGCAAATGGAACAGAACACTGTCCGATTTTAGGCTGCAGTTAATGTAATATAACAGCATGTAATTGTAATTTGCACAATCTCTGTCTCTCTTCCAGCTCATTATAGAGGTAAGATGGAGACCATTTAAGATGTCACTCAAAGACGCACTCTGAAGCAGCAATAATTCAGAGCATTTAGATGGGGGCAGACACAGGTCAAACATGCATTGAGATGAATTCAATCATTGCTGGAATGGCTCTACCTCCACCTTGTTTCATTTAAATGAACATCTTACAGGAGTGAATAAGTCAGGCTAAAATCTGCTGATCCATTTTTATTAATCTTTCTCTCCCTTTCCTCTCTTTTTTTTGTTAAATATTTAAATGGATGCAACAAAAATGTCTGGATGTTTTTGAATTGGATAAAAAGATCATCACCAAATGAATAATTGTCAACCTTACATCAATTTTCTTAACCATTTATTTTGCAGTTATTTTTACCCAACTGATCCCAAGATCAAGGCGATATGTGAAGTAAACACAGATGTTTTTAATTACATTAACTATGAACACAATTCAAAATTTGACGTGCCATTTAAAATAAATAAATAAATACATTTTAAACTATTAAAAAACTTTTTTTGTTGGTCACAGACTGAAATATAAATTTCACTTAGCTTTTTACTCACTAAAAACTCCCACAGACCGCTTTCATGCCATTTCAAGTCTTATTTTGACGTAACAAAGTGGTCATATCTAAGTGTGTGCGGTGTTTACTTCCCGTTAACGCCATTATGTTGGTCATTCAGACTGATCTGTCAATGCGAAACGCGCACAAACACGAGAGGTGGGATTGATCACATGAACTAATCACAGCCAAACATATCCAGTCTAGTGCTGTCAAATGATTACTCGCGATTATTGGCATGCAAAATAAAAGTTTTTCTTTACATAATATATCTGTGTATAAACTGTGTATATGTATTATGTATGTATAAATACACACACATACAATATATATTTTAAAAATATTTACATGTGTATATATATATTTTTTTTTATATATAATTAATTTATATATACATATATTTAATGTATAAACATAACATATTTTTCTTAATATATCCATGCATGTGTGTGTTTATGTATATATACATAGTAAATATACACAGTAAACATACATATACTGTGTAAACAAAAACTTTTATTTTGAATGCGATTAATCGTTTGACAGCACTATTCCAGTCATGTCGTGATGGAGGCATTACCTCCTCTCGCGTGACTTTCCTCCATTCATTCTCAATTACCTCTCCCATTAAACTCATTGCACGCTTTAAGGGGTCTGTTAAAACTCAGTGGGCTCAGGGGAGGCGAGAGAGACACGGAATCCCGCTGTAACTTTACCTGCCTGTGTCGCTGTTGGGCTGGAAACATGAATCAAAAACACTCGCAATAGCGAAACAAAACGTCCATGGGCCTGCAAACCCAAAACAGTATTTCTTCCTTTCATATTCTCCCTAAAACCCCCATGCCTTTAAATTTGACCCCAAGCCACTTTTAAAACTGAGCTTGAAAAGCGAGGCTTTGGAGATGGCAAACAAAGGGGGCCATACTCGGGCCTCTAGCCCAGGGCAGAGCGAATGTCGCCGGGCTGCCGAGAAGCCGGAAAAGCATGCGGCTCTGTGGCACGCTAACTGTCACTCCGTATAGTGGGCTTTTCTGCCGACGGGGGCTCGGAGTATAATGCCTGCCATTTTCCACAGCCAGTCCTTTTGAATAACTCAAAAGAAACATCCACTCTTCTCCGACGGAGGGTTTGAAAACGAGAGATCAGGGGAACGGCGGGAGGGGGGAACGGAAGATATGGCTCTCAGAGCTATTCTGTGAGTTAATTACGTGTGGACAAAAGTGGATTCCCTGGCGCAGTTGGAGCTCTGCTGTTGTGAGGCTGGTGGCAGGGTTCTGGAAAGCTGTAAGTGGGCCAGAGGCTCAGCTAATTGACAGGGATATGAGGATTTTGTAATCTATGTGTTTGGGTGTGTGTGTATTTTGTCCCGCTGTTTAAGGCTTAATGCCTAGCTTTTCTAGCATGCGTGATCGTGCTTGCGCGTGAAAGCATTAGTCGTCCTTCTATATTTTTGGCGCTCAGCGTGCGCATGTGTTTTCATCTTCTGCAAGTTAAGCCTCGTCCCTCAGAGGCCTGCTGAACTACAGGCTGCTCTTTTGCTCTCTGTTTTCCGGATGGGAGGCCCTGCCAAAACATAACTGCCAGCCAGAATTGCTGACCCTTCTGTCCAGTCTGTGTGTGTCTGTGAGAAAGAGATGAGCGTAGCGGACGCTCTAAAATCTCAGCAGAATCCACGAGATTATCCAATAGATGTACAGAATTCACAGAATAGTGTTCACACATGTGTTCACACATACAATGGCATGTGCCTCAACAAACCATAACAAGAAGTGTCAATGTCAAGTAATGTTGCTGTTCACACTGGGAGTGAAATACAGCATGAAATGACAAAATCACTGCCAAATGGATAGCTCACCCAGAAGTTGTTTTGTCATCATTTACTCACCCGCATGTAAAATCTACCAACCCCAAATGCAGCAATGGGCATGTTACTTAGTAACTAATTAGTTATAGTAACTAATTACTTCTCACAAATAGTAACTGAGTTAGTAACTGAGTTACATCATTATAAAAATAACTAATTACCAGGGAAAGTAACTATTGTGCTATTTTTTTTTTTTGTTTGTTTTTTTTAATGTTCAAATATGTCAAATAACTTAGATGTCCCCAATATTAAATGTGTTAAATTAATAAAATGAACACTAAAATGTATATATATATATATACATATATATATATATATATATATATATATATATATATTACTATAAAACATTTTTACACTAATCTACACTATTTTAATGTTGCTGTGGGACAATGTTAGACACCTATCAAATTCAATAAATTAGTATATATTCAGTATATACTCAGTAAATAAATTCAGTAAATATTATCAACCCTCTACGGACACCTTGGCAATAGAATCACCATTAGCTAATACATTTTTGATAATTTGGCATTAAACTTTAGTAATTAGAAGTTTAGTAATTAGAATAGCCATGTATGAATGCATATCTGTCATGTTGACTGAACTTAGGACTGGTGGTGGCGCTTAAGATACTGTTTGTAATTTAGTGTTTCTACACTATAAAAAACAAAAAAAAAAACAATTTGTTGAGTCAACTTAAAATATTTTGTTACCATGCAGCCTTAAAATTTTAAGTTCAGTCAACTCAAATAAGTTTAGTCAACTTGAAATGTCAAGTTGACAAATAATTTGGTATGTTAAACTTAAAAGTGGGGCTTGTTACCCAGTTGTCTTACAATTTAAGTTGAATGAACTCAAATATCTAAGTTGTCACTTAGTACAACTTAACATTTAAATATAATTAACATAACATAACAATTAAAAATAATACTGATAAGATAACAAAACTACTACGAATTATACTACTAATAACAATATAAAACGCACTAGGGATAAATGAGCTACTAGGTTCATGAATATTAATCACGTTGTCTGCATTCGCTCAAACTGATTTGCTGAAATCAAAACAGGGACGATAATAGGTGAGCGCCAGCCAATGAGATCGCCTACCGGAGAATCCAGCAGTTCCCTAAGGCTGAAGAATTCCAAAGGAACTCTGTTATTTTGACAGGAAAATACAACAAAGAATATCACTTACATGTAGCATGTCAATTCTGCATGGTATATAAGACTCTCTCACTCTGTATCTTTCTTTGCGTGTGTGTGAGACAAAGCGAAGGCTAGCGGTGTGTCTTCACACTAGAGTTTACGGTTCGCCAAGTACAGGTACACTGCACATCCATTAAGATGAACTGAAAAACAAATTTATAATAAATTTTAGTAACGCCAAATTTTATTGTCAGTAACAGTAACGACATTGTAACGTGGGAGAACGGTAATTAATTTGATTATTAGTTACTGAAAACAATAATGCCATTATTCCCATCACTGCCCAAATGGTAGTCTACTAACTGTGAAAAATAATTTACCAGGGTGTTGTCAACCCAATAGGATTCATCCACAAGGAACAACCTTCTTCTAATCAATAGCAATGCAGCTCACATTTCCCCACTTTTTTGTCAACTTTTCAAATCTGACAGCTCCTCAGCCTCCGTAGCCTTATGGGATAGCAAAGTGTCCACTTGCTTCACACATCACAATCTCAGCAGATGCAGTACATCATATTGGTATTGTTCGCCTACGGTATCATGACATTCTGCTGACACATTGCTTTTTGGATACTGTGTAGTAGGGAATTACACATATTGAGACACAATCCCTCCATTTCTTTGCAACAACGGCAATGTGAAGTTCCCTGTCTGTTTTTAATGCATCTAAAACCAGCCTCTAATCAGAATCACACTCTTTCTCTTAGTGAGATAAAAAGCCCTCTTTAACACATTATGTTGCCTTTGTCCACAGACGCTTCACGAGTTTCATATTTTCATTGGAAGGCGTCTGAACAAGAGATAGTTGTTCTTTTCACCAGACGCCACTGAAAAGGCTGGAATATTGAGGGAAAAGAAAAACGAGGGTGGCTGTTCTTTTCTTTCCAGTTAGTGCTATCCATTTGATTCAATAACACTGGACTGTCCTTGTAGACTCATTAGGCTGCTGATCTAATGTTCTCTCTGTCGCTTTCTCTATTTTTTTGCTCAATGTGGACACCTAGACTCAAGCCATCACATCTGTCATCAGACTTCAATTTTATACACACACAGCGACCCCCAAAAAGCATATAGACAATTACTCCTAAAACTAAGGGTTCTTTGTTGGCATTGATGGTTCAGTGGAGAACTTGTATCATCCATGGAACCTTTTCATTTGAAAAAGGTTCTTTAAATTATTGAATTGTTTCATATTTATACATTGAAAGTATTTAAAAACTTTCTGGCTGTCAGAAATAAGAGGAACAGCTTCATATTTAATGTGATGAACTATGAAATCCAGACTTTCTGGGGTCGTACGACCTAAAGTAGCCACGTAGTTGCTGATGGGCAAATGGAATAATTTAGTTAGCAAAAGTAACTTTTTAGCGCTTTCCCTTGGAAATTCCCAGTAAACTGACAGCATAACGCCCTCTAATAGCATTAGGCGAGGTAACGCAGCAGTCAGCTCACGAGTGTTTTAGCTGAGCTAACGTGATGGGCGAGAATGAGCCGGTAGAGCTTTAGGAGGACTGAGGCCGCTGTTGACCTGGTTTGCTTCAATAACCTCAGCGTTGCGCTGCATATGCTTTCAGCGGTGCTGCATCAGTGAGCCAGGACAACAGAGTGTACAGTAACACAACAGCAGGAGAAGAACCATGTCAGACATGGTGCAATGAGGTGCGGCGGAGTGATGTGTGTATTTATTTTCCTCTCTTGCACTCCTGTCTCTTTCTCTATCTCTACATCAGACTCAGCCCTCTAGGTCGCCTCCAAATTATTATATTATATTCACATATAAAAGAAAACTCACAAATGAGATCCCTTTAATATCTCCAAATGTTTTTCCCGAGACAGAAATGAGATTAAATACAAAGAAAATGGAGCAGTTTTAGTCCCCTGCCTCTCAGATTTTTCTCTTATAAGCCTAGGAATCTTACATGTCTTGCAAAAGTAAATGTTTCCTCTAGTTTTAGAAGAGACCACAGCTTCATCTCACATTGTGTTCACAATTGCCAAGCCAAAATATCAAAATATTTGTTATTCAGTTTAATAATAATCAAAGCTCTGTACTCCTACAGTATTGCATCTCATTAGTTTCTGTAACTGCATTTATTTAAATTATTATTATTATTATTATTATTATTATTATTATTATTA